>JARUHE010311929.1:0-11966 GCA_031471125.1 Archaeomysis grebnitzkii | reverse complement strand
GCTTGTGCTTTTCAGTGTGCTTGTGTATGCGTGTGTATGTGTGTTATAGCAATTTTCGATAAACATTTTACTCTTACCAACTTCAATACAAGTTATATAAACATTTTTAAGGCAACGTTGTTTCAACTAACCATTATTTAACGTTTTGTGAGCTATGGTTACATAAATAACGTTAATGAAACGTTGAATATTGGTTTGTTGTGGAATAGACGTTTCATAAAAGTTAAACAATGTTTTCTTGGAACAACATTGTTTTGAAGTTTTCATATAACGTTGTATTGAAGTATTTTAAAGTAAAATTTGTACGGAAAGTTGTTATATTGTTTAAATAACGTTATCAGATGTTCATACAACGTTGGCTTCAATAATAGTTCTAATGACAAAAGTTTTTTTTTCAAAATACAACGTTGTATAAATTATAGAAAAATTTGAAATAACGTTGTGACATTAAAATGCCTGTTGGGATAGTTATAATAAATATAACAATACGATCTGTTATAATAGACCGTCAATTGTTGTTTTTCGTTCGACAAAAAACATTATTTATGAATATAAAACAAATTTAGACTAGGGTTCGGGGAATGTTTTTGCTATAAATTTAAATAATTTAGACACACCTCACGTTTTTGTTTTAAAATGTGCACCGAATATATGTAATAGGTACGCAAGTCATTATGGAATATTGTGTTTTCATAAAATTTTATGATCATAGAAGTATAATAGAATTTTTTATAGTAAGGCCAGTGGTGAAATATGGGTTAATAATAATGAAAATGCAAACAGTAATAACAATAAAAACAACAATAGACTTTATATACAATTATAGACTTCGTTTTTTTGTGCAGGTCTATAGAACAACCGACATGATATAATAATAACCATCACGGAAAGTTTGTTGACAATTTGATAATAATAAATAATGTTAATGAAACATAATTATTATAATGATGACAACAATGATAATTATGATTTTTATTACGTTTTACGGAAAATATTCGTAAAATTTATTATTTTTACTAGTTACTAAGACTTTCTCACACATTTTTCCATATGTTTAAACATTTATAGGCTGTATATGTACAGTATATATATATATGTATATAAAGGTTTATTTCCACAATATAAAAAATGTTTTTTATTTCATTAAAAATAATAAAAATAAAACACGTTTTAATGGGTGACATGAGAAAGGTAGGTCGCCCCCGAAACGTAATTTGTTTTTATTATTTTTAATTAAATAAGAACATTTTTTATATTGTGGAAACAAACATTTTAATGCATAAGAAACTAGTAATTTAGTTTTACAAATTATTATATATATATCTATATATATATATATATATATATATATATATAATTGCTTGATTAAACAATAAGCATAAAACATAATCTCTTTTGGACTTTACTTAAACTTAGATATTGAAGGACTGTGCCCATTGCTTGGCTAAATATATGTCATAAAGTGACCGCGTGAATATTTTAAAGGTGATATCGTTCCTCCACTTTCACGGCTTACCTGGCACATGACTTTAAAGTTTAATGACCATTTCTGCATTTGTTTGTACAATTTTCAAATTTGTATTGCACAAGTTCACAATAATTTTTGTTCTTCTTCATTAAACTTAAATTGTCAATAAATATGACAAACTTTTTTTGTTTTTAGGTCATTACAAAATTAAAAATAATAATGAACGATTGTACAAGAACAACTTTGAGTCATTTTGGAGTTCTAAATATCCTATGATAAAGTGGACCCTAAAAAACTAATGATTGAGCCAGAATTATATAAAATTGTAAACAAATTGTATATACTTGAAAAAAATTATATACTTAAGAGTGGCAGTAAGATTGAGGATTGAATCACAAGAAAATTGATTGAATCAACCAAAAAGTATGCATTGTTAAAACAAGTTAGTCAATTTGATGATGTCAATTTTAACTAACCTGGACATAAATGTTAGTCATATGTCTTCAGTGTCGGTTGTTGTGTGACTTGAACTTATTTGCATATGTATCATGATAAAATAATTTACATATCATCCAGGGTCACACTGATTACAGATGGTACTAACATTTGTCAAAAAATTAAACTAACATGGGGTATGCTTACTGTAGTTGTATATATAATTTTATATTTGTTTTTTTGAATAAACGTTTTTGGTTGTAATCAACTTTCATAATTGTTCAGCATAAAATGGAAAACACTTTCGAAGCAAACATAATGAAGCTTAATAATTACTTTGGATCTTGTTCAATATACGAAATAATAGACTTGTTTTGAATTTATTTGTTCCATAGACAAATGCTTATAAATTTATGATCTCAAGTCTGATTGAAAATGTTGTTATATAAATTAGTTTTATGTTCAAAGTTTGTATACTTGAAAATTTAAAAAAAACAAGAGAGAGAGAGAGAGAGAACTGTGAAACAAAAAACGTTGAAGTTAGCTCCCAAATTATGAAAATAAAGTAAATAGAAATAAAGTTTAATGAAACCATACAGCTAAAGAAGATCATATTAGAATATAATTTGAATAAAATTTAGATTACATGTATTATTTATCAAAAGAAATAATAAAGCTTGTTGCATTTCGCTTATAAAAGGTTTATTAAAAATGTATCATGTCAATATCTTGTACTTTATTTTAATATCCATATTTCATAATTTTACATATATGTCTTTTTTTAAATTACTTTACTTGATTCAACGTATTTTTTTAAGTTTGTATTTTTGTGATTTTTAGATGATTCAGGATAAACCAAGTTAACTAAACCCCATGTGTTTGTTTGGTTCTTGCACCCAGTGTAGTTCTTATAAGAGAAACTTCGACACATTCGATGAAACCATTCGCTTTGCTGCTTACTATTTTTGTCTGTTAATATATCTTTATTTATATGCATTGTTCCGGATAATTTTAAATGAGGGCTATTTATGGAACATGTTTTGTAGCTATGTCATTCAAAAAATATTAAGTGCACATACATACTGAACACAAACAAACATAACTGTAAGTATACCGTAATGTGCATGTTTGTTTACGTTAATAAACCATATTAACTCTGTTTTGTCCTCTATATAGTTTTTTTTTAAATGTTAAAGATAAATCAATATATACTAAGTGTGTAAGATGCGCAATATGAAACACAATATAAAAACTAAAAAGTAATATAAATGATATAAAATAAACTCAAGTATAAGTATAGTCTTGGGGAAAACTATAAATTTGTTATTCTTTGGCAATAGAAGTTGTTTTGTATGTTGCAATATCAGGAATTGATCTTTTCTCCCTAAATTATAAAAAAGGAAACTTTTAGCTGAAAGAATGTTTCAGAGCTTCCTCAGTGACAAAAATTGGATGGCAGGTGTTTAGTAAAGAACATTTCACTCGGCGTTTCCATTTCCTATAGTTGACCTGACAGTTATTTATAGCACCCTAATAATGAGTTCTCTTTATATATTGAGTATATATTTCAAGTCAGGTTTTACTTTATTTTCTAAGACATGCGATCTTATTTATTTTTTTGTTTTATTTATTTTGGATAACAACATTATCAAACCTTTATCATAAAGCTAAAACTTTGGATGGTGGATCGATACGCTATATTTTTTTTACATAATGTAGTTTTTATTTTTCCATTTTGTTTTATTTCATTAACCAATACGTTATTATGGTGGGTACATTTTAATATGTTCCTCATACGTTGTTAGTATAAACGTATAAACATGTTGGCTAAGTTATATCATAATGTTCAAATTTCTACCTTAAGCCTAACGAGTAATGCTATTTATGTATATGTGTGATAGTAAGTCATTGAATGTTATTTCAGAAGAAAATTCTTGAAATTTTATGGACGTATGTTCATCAAAACATACTTTAAAATAAAATAATTAAGGTATAAATTAATTTTTTTTTCTTGCATTGATATGTCCTATAAATGTTTAACATATATATTTATAACAACAAAATATTAGACAATTATATAATTATAAATAAACAAATACAAAAAAGTGAGAAATTCAGTTTATGTTTCATTATTATAATACGATTGTGATAATGAGTTTTTTTATATTCTTATTAAGTTTATTGTTTTTTATTTCTTTCATAATGATCTTATTATTGTTATTAATATACATAATGTTGTTTCAGTATTTTGAACGTATGTTGTTCAGACCTAAGATTATATTTTATTTATATACATTTTTACTAAACTACATTCGTATAAAACTAGGATGGAAATGCTTAAAATAAGTTTTTGTGAATTTATAAAGCAGCTAAACGTTTAATATTTTAAACCTTAAATATATCGTCCCTTTATTTGAAGATGTAATGAGCTAGACCTAATGAACATTCTTCTTCTGAAAATATGAGATATTTTCTTAGAAAAAAATAATGATCCAATTTTTTTCTTTCAAAAATAAATTTTTTATCAGAACGAAAGAAGCAAAATGATAAACTCATAGAAAATCAAGTTAATCCTTCTTTCTTATCAGTTGTAGTATAACAAACACGAGGAAATGCTACGCATTAAAA
This sequence comes from Archaeomysis grebnitzkii, assembly GCA_031471125.1. Classification (NCBI taxonomy): domain Eukaryota; kingdom Metazoa; phylum Arthropoda; class Malacostraca; order Mysida; family Mysidae; genus Archaeomysis; species Archaeomysis grebnitzkii. Next base: position 7,435 of record JARUHE010311929.1, on the reverse strand, counting down.
GATGTATGTTCAAAAAGTTTTTAAAATTGTGTATTTTTGTTCCAATTATATATATTATTATGTTAACACTTTTATTTCATTTTCTTCCAATAAAATTATCTCTAAATCTTTAAAAAATAGGTTTCTCCCAAGTTTGATGATAAATTGGCTAAGTCTAAAAACTCCTAAAATGTCCATTGTTTAAAAAAATATAAGTGTTTTGGCTAAAAAGTCCTTCAGTTCTTTCATTGGTTTTAAATAGTTTTCTCTAAAACTTCCAATAAAATTCTGAGTTAACCATGAATTTCAACTTTCTTATAAATGTATGGTTTAATGAATAAATACTGATCTCACAAAAAAATTTTCATAGTGACACCAGTGTTGATCGTTATGTTCTTTTTCAAACACAGCTTAATAATTCTTACTGTATGTATATATATATATATATACAGTATTTATATATTCGTGCGGAGGGGGTAAATATAATCATTCACACATTTCATTATCCATTTACATAAATTGTTTATGTAATGATGTCTACACTTTATTCAATTACACGAAGTCAGTATAATTTATTTATTTTCTTTTTATTATTACATAAATAATAATTTATGTTGATTAATATTTCTTAAGAATTATTTCATTATTAATAAATTACAAATTCAGACTCACAACTAAACTTAAATATATATATTAATAAAATATGACTCCTTTGATTACACTCTTCTTAAGAAATAATTTACAATATATGGAAGATTAATTTCAACTCTACTGCAATTATTATTCAAATATAATTTCATAATAATAATTTTAATAAACAATTATTTTTATTAAAATCTGTCTTATAAGCACGTTTGTTCAAACTCGGAGAGTGCTTTGTTAATTTCAATATTTGTTTATATATTTTATGGGGTCGATTTAATTATTACTCTTTGTAGTAAAACATTTTTGAAAAGGTTTTAAATATGTACATTAATTTATTATCGCATGAAAGTTTGATTTCTGGACATTGATTTTTTTTCTATACCAACTTTATAAAATTTTAGTCGATGTGATCAACATTTTATCGGACTTAATGACGTCATGAATTATAATATAATTTCCTAACAACATTTTTCTTCACTGAAATATTACAATTCAAGAAAAATTAATTGTTGTGTTCGATGAAAATTCTCGATCGATCCATATCGATCAAAACTGATCTGAGTATATAATTGGTATATTGAAATATTTTGCTTTCATACCGTTTATTTTAACAAGAGTTCATAAGATATGAAGTCTAAGGTGGTCTTTATATGAGCATAATTATTAAATTTTACAAATCTTTAGCTCTGAGCTGATCAATGTGATGCCACTTGATAAAAGGACATTTGTGAAATTTGGTTCCATTTCTTAGTATTCTGGGGTTACGCATCGGCCTCCAAGTTCAACTCTATTAGTAAAAATTAGACTTGATACCAAGCTTCTTAAATGCTTCCAGTGGTCATTTGAAGCAAAATCAGGGAGCTGGGTAGACCAATGTGGCTCACCGGAAGTGTGACTCATTTTACAGAGTCCTGTCCTTTTGGAAGCACTCTCATTGCTTTCAAAAACCTTGGCTTTCATCTAGATACAAACGTTGGGATCAAACAAGGTCAACTCAGCCAATTCCTCAGAGATATACCAAAGTTAGTTTAATAATTTGGCAAGCATAGCCATGATGATCGTATTTTTAATATTTTGGTATTCTTGCATGTAGAGTAAATTGAGTTTCTGTCCAGTTCTTCAAGTACATTCATACTGAAAAATTGCATATTGTAAGTAGACCTATCCCTTACCGAAACGCACGCGAAGCAACCAAGGCACATATCACCTTAGACATTTACCTGGAGCCAAGAAATGAGTCCCGCGTGGTGTAACTCTTCTGATAAATTTTATTGAGAGATAAATAAATTCAAGGTAGTATTCACGCAGATTCTTTCTACGTTTTAACAAATTTATAAAATCATGTGCAATGATGTTGATTACCACATCAACTTGTTCCTCACCACTGCCTGTGCTGCAGGAACTTCAATCGATTTGTGGCTATTATCCTTTAAGCCTTTTAAAGGGTGTGAGACTGGGTTCCTCACTGGTCCCCAATATAGAGTGAAAAGCCGGTCCTGCAAAAATAACTTGAAATTGAAAAAAAATAAGACATTACTCACGTGTAAATAGGATGTCTAGGACTGGCCTCGTCCTTGTACCAAAGCACGATCACGGGAGAATCGTCCTGCTTGCGTTCAGTGACGAAGCAGGGAAGCTTGATGCCGCTGTCCGCAACGCCCTCAATCGTCGACACTTCCACTGCAAACAAAACATTTATTTAAGCAAACAACTTGCATCATTTCGGCATACATTTGAACACATTTATCAAAACTCGCTCATCAAATTACGCGATAAATTTGGATAAAAATGATCTTATGTGTGTAGGAGAATCGAACAAACTGTTTGAATTTATAAATTTTTGAGTAGTTAGCTAAATATTATATTCTTAATAACTGCCAATTATAAATGATACACGTTTGTATATCATTAGGTTGTTTAATGAACTGTAACTGCGTGTTACTGTTTAATTATTGTTGTACATAATACAATTAACATTATAAAGAAAATTAACATTCCTTAAATATTTTTGAAATGTTTTCTCAGTCTTAAATGTAGAATATTTGTATTCTTAGTAGGGCGTTGTTGGTGTAAGAACATCAAGCTATAAGGATGTTATAAAGCTTGTTTTCTTCGAACGAAGTTACAACAACTTAGTAACAAAAAGTTTAAGTTTTCTTTTATATTCAAAACACGACTGTTCTTCTATTTATTCAAAACTCCCAAAGTTTTTCTCACAAGAATTTACATTTTTATAGTTGTATGCGAAGTCAGTTTTTTCAGTGTCGACATTTCACACTTTCAATATTCAAATAAAAATTGTGTAAAAATATTATAAGATTAATTTATTTCCAACATCTAAAATGTGAATTCATAATCCGATTAGGCTAATGTTTCTCATGTTTTCATCAGCATTTTTTTAGTCTCCGTGTTTTCGTTTTTTCAGTATATTTACAAAATTACTTGAAATTATTTACAAAAAGTACTTAAATCCTAGCCTAACCCCCAATTAACTTTGACAAATAATCAATCGTTTGTTTTATATACAAGTTTATGTTGCAAATAAGACTTGAACACGTATTATAAGAAATAAAACTAATTTGTCTGGGTGTTTATTTGCTTTTATTTTTGTAATATGCACAGTTGGTTAAATTGTTTATGCATAGTTTAAATTGGTTGATAATATTTGTTTACAATAATAATCATGTTTGTGTTCTGTTTACAACAAACAAATCTATTAGCTGGAGAACATAAAAATATAGGTTATTGAATCATAAACAAATTTTAAAACTGTAAAAGTAATAAACGTAATGATTAACTTTATGCAAATAAAAAATTAATTTTGAAATTTTTAACTTTATGAAATGTAAACAAATTTGTGGCATGAACTTCGATAAAAATGATTTCAAGTTTTGTTAAAGTATTTACTAAATTAAAGTATTCTTGATATGTAACATAGTTCAAACTTTATAGATTATTTTTCACCGTCAACTTTTCATTGGTATGTAATTAAACGTTGACTTTATAAAAACATTATTTCTTATAGAATTCCTGAAACAGAAACTTCAAATACATAAACTTAGATACAATTAATTAAGTTCTATTTTTGTTTTGGTAAATCGAAACAAAATTTTAAAACTATTTACAGAATCACGGTTTTTATTTTGGAATATTTGTTTTGCTTAAATACTCAATTTTTGTGAGATGATAAATTTTCTTAAGGTAAATATATAACATGCACAATTGTACTTCACGAAAACAAACAGATTGGTTTAAATTGTGATAAATTGACTTTTTCCAGGCCAAACAAACCACTTTTATATAAGAGGAAAATGGAAACTCCAATAATTTAATGCCTTAAGCAAACTAAATATTCACTTTGAGCTTATATTAAACTATTTAACAACCATAAAGACTAAAACACATCAACAATACTTGTTATTATTATTATAGTCTGGAAAGGATTCTTTCATTTGGAAAACAGAGGATATATGGAAGTTTTTTTAACAGTGTCATTTATTAAGTTATGTTGATAAGTAATCAACACAACCACGCCTGTAATTATCTTTCGTAAAGTAGAATTTTTAATTATATTTGTAAACAAAATATAGATTTCAAAAACACATGTTAGCAATTGTATTGAAGAATGGCTGTGGTTAAGTTGAGGAACACTTCCATAGCACTTTCAAATCTACTTCAGCTGCACTAAAAAGACCTACGAATACCACGGGTGCGCTCCTGATGGGTCCTAGAATACCCTTCATGATCATTCGAGAATATTCTTAAGCTGTTAAGATTTTAATTCATTCAGATTATTTTTTTTAATAAATAATTCCTAATGGTAAAAGTAAACACCGCGAAATTATTCGAGACCTTATATATATAAAAAATATAGAACATATATAAAATTTTGTAGACTTATTTTATTAATTTCTATCAATAAAATATTTCATAGATTGAACAATTATATACTTGCACATTCAAACATGGTAACATTTAAACACTTTGTATTAAACATAAAGGTTTTATACCAATCATGAAAATCTCAATCCGGTGCATGCATGCTAGTGTTTATTTGATTTTTTGTTGCTTTGCTTACACAATATAATTTTTATTCAAGGTGATGCAATGACGCAACTATAATGTGTACATAACATAAATATTCAATAAAATATTAAAAACACACATTTTATTACAGATCTTATGTTTTTAGTTTAAAGAAATGATTATTATACATTAATGTCTAGAGCTTCTTGGCAAACAGTGTTGATTTAAGTAGCAAATTAAAAAAAATAATTAACACACATTCAAATAATGAAAACAAGAGAGAACATAGAAAAACACAAAAATAAAACCAGAGAGAAAAAGAAGATCAGGAAAAGATAAAAAGAGAAGGGGTGTAAAAGAAACCCAAAACTAATTTTCTAAAAGGTAAACATGAAGGACATTTACTGCAACTTGGAGCTCGTAGCATCGCAATTAAGTCTTATAAATTGTATCTAATAAACCACACACCTACAGCTACAGCCTATACTCATCTAGAGAAACAATTACTATATTCAGATTCAGCGCGTCGGAATTACCCAGAATCAATAGGAAAACCTTAGACTACTTACAAAAAGTTATTTTTGTTGCCTTGTGTTACTCACATAGTTTTAAAGATTTAACTTAATTTTAAAATATTTTTGTTACATAATTTCTGTAGTTTTATTTAAATTTTTAATTGAACAGGTCAATTTTTAATATAGTTTGTATTATTTTAATTTCCTTTTTAAAATAAATTATTTTCAAAACTATGTAAAGTAAATGTTTATATAACTTTCATAACGTAAGCAGCTTCTGGTTGATGCTCTCCTAGCTAGTTAATTAATTAAATTTCCATCGGCAAAACTCAACAAAAGCGTACAATGCAATTTTAGAAAAACTTTTAATTTTGTTTTACTTTGTATGGATTTAAATTTTATGTTTTATTTGTATACAGATTGATAACTATTTTGTATGCATTCAGATTTATTTTTGTAGTTTGTATTTTTTTTCCATGTATGTTTTGTAATTTTATAACCTGAAGATAGTTGCATGGCTGAAACCAATTGCAAATAAAATGATTAACAAGTACTTGAGATATATTCAATCTTTATTCATATCATTGAAAACAAATTAAGAAAATTGGTAACAATCAAAAGACAGGTTATAATAATTAAATGGCCATTACTTTTTAATGATATATGTATACTTGAAATTTGATGTCATTTTTTTTTTCACAAATTTTAAAACAACTATGTTTGTATTAACAAATGATCATCTTTTGGTTTGGGACTTTGGGTAATACACGAGTGTATCTTATGCAAAGAACCTCACTATATCTTAAAAAAACTGATTATAATTTTAAATGTGATTGTGGTACTGAATACCTAGAGTTGGTCGCAACTTTTATTTTATAAACGTAGTTAGTTTTACAGAAGTCGACTATGACCGGAGAACCATCTTCTATAAAATATGATTGATTGCTGAGAAGGATTCGGGTTGGGATAACAAATGTTTGTTCTAACTTTTTTTTACTCCTAAAAGTTTTTATTAAACACAAACTGATGTAATTCAAACAAGATCAAATTGTTGAATTTTCTATAATTCAAACAAAATTATTAATGTTGAATTTTCTATATTTTTCAATGTAATTCAAACAAAATTTATCAAAACACTTGTTTTCGTGTTTTATTATAGTCATTTGTTTGCTAGCATCTCTACTAAGTCACATCTTTAATTAGTTTAAAAATGGTAAACTACTTGTTCACATTAACATTGAAAACTGCTTGTTTGTTTTGCAATGTAATAACTATATTTTTTTTTACAAAAAAACATAGACTGTTCGTCATTTATTTTAAACCACATCCTAATTATCATTCTACCCAAATAAACATATGATTATGGGTTTCTGTACTAACTATATTGTATAATAATCCTTATAATAACATCGATTAATGATTTAATTGGGTAATGTGATGTATATTAAACTGCGTGACAGAATAAGACGATTTACTTTGATGTCATCTACATAACACAGGTGCCAATTACCTCCATCATCTTGTTTATTCAAGAATATTATCGATCTCTTCCACGATAACTGATTTAATTGATACACTTCATTTCTTACAATATCATTTATACATTATTTACTTCAGGCAGAAATGTGTTCCCATATTTCTTTTAAGACACTTTTAGTGTGTATTGTTTTAGTATGGTACTCTTGTTGATTAAAATTTCATTGAAGAACCATAAACTAAACGAAAATTTAATTTTATGATATAAAGTGTAAAGAAATAATTAGCTTTTTTGGTATTATTTCACTTACTAAATTTGTTTTTTTAATATTACCTAATTTTTAAGCAAGGTAAAATGAACTATAGTTTTCTTTGACGTTACAGTTTGATTTGTTATAACAATCGTAATTCGTTTATTAGTTGATTCATACTGGTTAGTACTGGGATATTCACATCAATGTGGCTTTTTTTCATGAAATCTGGACTTTTCTCTCCAATTCTATTCTTTTTACTTCGCTTAATATTCTACCTATTCGAAGACAATGAACTCCATTTAAAATAATTAAAGAGGATTGTTGTATAGCTGTGTTCTTACATTTCTTTAATTTGAGTCGTTTAGAGCTTTGTATTATTTTTATTATATTTTTTGATTAACTAATGCGTGATTAGTTTTTAATAAACTGTTTTATATCAAAACCTTTAGTAACTTTTGCCATAACTACACTGAAAACACGTGACTAACTTTTTAAGTCTAAGTTAGTCATAATTTAGTCAAATAATAGTCTTAAAGTAGT
>JARUHE010311918.1:0-11966 GCA_031471125.1 Archaeomysis grebnitzkii | reverse complement strand
ATGCATTCATTCATTCATGTATTTATGCATTCATGCATTCATTCATTCATGTATTCATGCATTTATGCATTCATTCATTCATGTATTTATGCATTCATGCATTCATTCATTCATGTATTCATGCATTTATGCATTCATTCAGTCATGCATTCATTCATGTATTCATGCATTCATTCATTCATTCATTCAAGTCTTCATTCATTAACTAATTCATTCATTCATGCATATGTTCATTTATGTTGTCATTACGACTGACATCGTTTTGGTAATACGCGAAGACACTTTCATCCTACTCCTTTGATTTGTTTTCTTTTGAATTGGAGTGGGGTATAAATTGTTTATTTGCAGATTTTTACCCCGCTTTTTCATTGTTTTCTGATGCATTGGGGTGGAGTACAAATTGTTTGTTTTTTATTATATGCAGATTACTACCCCACTTCTTAGATTTTTCTGTAGCAATGGTGTAGGGTAAAAATGATTATTGTTTGCATTGAGGTGGGGACTAAACTGTCTACTAGGCTGCGACAAAACAGGCTCTATAATCCATTGTTGATTGCTGGGGCGGAGGCTGCGGAGGCGGATTTTTTCACAAAATTTATTTTTTAAATTTTTGTTTTTAAATCTTGGTTAACCACAAAGTAGAATTATGAAAAAAAATTGTTTTACAGATATTTGTATTTAACAGGAATGGCTTTATATAAAATTCTGAACAATGTTGTCAAGAATATTTTTTTTGTTTAAAGATTTAACCATAAAGCGGGTACATAAAAAGGCCAGATTAAAATATTTTAGAGTAAATACTCAAAGAATAAATTAAATAGATAAAAAATATCTAGTAATACCAAAACCAAATGGGGTAAAAAGGATAATTATTTTCAGATTTTTATTACCACACTCTTTCAATTTCTATGTTGCATTGTAGTGGGGTAAAAAAGATAATTATTTTCAGATTTTTACCCTACTCTTTTAGCTTCTATGTTGCCATGTGGTTGGATAAAAAGGATAATTATTTTCAGATCCAACCCAAAAGACTCTTCGACCTGCTCGTCTCCCTGGACCAAGACCACGACGACCCGATGCACATCCTCGAGCTGGTGTTGATCGAGCGACCGATGAAGGCGCTCGACTTCTGCTACCAAGAAGAGTCGGAGAACCTCAGCTTACTCGAAATCGTCGATCTCTGCGTCACTGTCATCGCATATTCCGCTGATTCCAAGAGAGGTCACCAGATGCTGGTGAGTTTCTAACGAGATTTCATACACCTCCAAGAGAAGTCACCAGATGCTGGTGAGTTTCTAACGAGATTTCATACATCTCCAAGAGAAGTCACCACACGCTGGTGAGTTTCTACGAGATTTCATACACCTCCAAGAGAAGTCACCAGATGCTGGTGAGTTTCTAACGAGAATTCATACAACTCCAAGAGAGGTCATCAAATACTGGTGATTTTCTAACGAGAATTCATACAACTCCAAGAGAGGTCATCAAATACTGGTGATTTTCTAACGGGAATTCATACAACTCCAAGAGAGGTCACCAGATGCTGGTGAGTTTCTAACGAGATTTCATACAACTCCAAGAGTAGTCAGCAGATGCTGGTGAGTTTCTAACGAGATTTCATACAACTCCAAGAGAGTTCACCAGATGCTGGTGAGTTTCTAACGCAAGAGAAGTCACTATTATTGGTGACTTTCTAACATCAATGTTGTTCTATTCAAGATATTAATTTATTGATGGAATTGAACTTACATTTTTTTTCAGACTATTTTGAATGCTATCATCGGGATGGTTTTGAGTCATCTGCAAAAATCCGCAGGAAGAGATTTGAGACAGGAAAAAGACACCATCCATCACATCGCTGTGGCTATCAAAACCTTGATTCTCAACTGTGAACCTCTTTCAAAGTAATTTCATGTTTTTATTGTAATTTAAAGGTCATTTTAAAGTAATTTTGTTTTTATTGTAATTTCAAGGTAATTTTAAAGTAATTTCATGTTTTTCATTGTAATTTCAAGGTCATTTTAAAGTAATTTCAATGTCATTTTAAAGTAATTTCGTGTTCCAATGTAATTTAAATGGAATTTTAAAGTAAGTTCGTGTTTTAAAGTAATTTCAATTTAATTTTAAAGTAATTTTGTGTTTTCAAGTAATGTCAATGTCATTTTAAAGTGATGTCGATGTCATTATATAGTACTTTCGTGTGTTAAAGTAATTTCAGTGTCATTTCAAAGTTAGTTCATGTTTTTTTAGTAATTCCAAAGTAATTTTAATGTATATTTCGATTTTTAAAGTAATTTCAATATAGTTTTGAAGTAATTTCGTTTCTTTAAAGTAGTTTCAAAATAATTTTGAAGTCGTTTTGTGTTTTCAAATCAATTTAAATGTAACCTCAAAATGATTTCCTTTTTTAAAGTAATTTCAATATAATTTAAAAGTATTTTGTGTTCTCAAAGTAGTCCCAAAGTTGCTTTGAGCTTTTGCATAAGAATAATTTACGTCTATCAAATATTAGTTCTGTTAGTAAGTTGTTTCTTTTATTCGTAGCAGTTATCTCTCGTCTAATAGCCCTGCAAGTCTGGCCACATTGTTAGTGTCACTTCACCAAACAGTTTATTCAGAAGAACTTCCCCTTATTTACATTGGTTAACCCGCATCATGGTAAGACCAATCAGAGTGCTCAGACAATATTCGACAACCATAATAACTACACCACCAACATGGACATTCCTCCTAAACACACCTCACACCAAACAATAAGATAACATAAAAAACTAATACACACACAAACACAACCACAACCACAACAACGGTGAATTAAGTGATAAGAATATTTATTTCAGAAATTACACCGGGCCGCAAAAGTCGACTGGCGACAGTCGAGGTTCGAACAAAATGAACTACACGAGAGCGTCGAGGACGATGAATCCCACCGTCGAGGCTGACGACGACTCGCATTCCAAGTACCTCAGCGACACCAAAAGGTATCACATTTATGAGAGGGACATCGAGGACAACGAGGTGAATATTTGACAGCTCGTTCAATCAATATAAATAAATAAATAAATGATTTATCTCAATTTTTAAGAAAAACAAAAGTGTTCTTACATATTTTCTACACTCTACAGCTATAAAATATTTCAACATTTCCAATGAATTGAAAAACTACTTACAAATTATATCATCTTAGTAAAAGAAATAAAACATGTGTTGTTTATTTCGTTTTAAACTATTATGCAGAATTGCATAAAAAAAACAATGCAGATCGATTATAGTATGATCATTTTAAATAGGACACTTTTTATCGTTATTGGAGTATAGGCTATTTAATCATTTATTAAAAAATGTTCAATCAGTAAATCAAATAAAATTTTCAAACGGCGTTCCTCTTATTTAATGGTTAATTTCCATTTTTTCCGAATAATAAAAAAGTAAATGGAGCCCAAGTATTCCATAAATTATTGCTCGTGTTTTCAGAGAAGAAATTTAATTGAAAAATGTGTAAATATCTAATAAAAAAGCTGGCAAGTTGATGTATTTTTTTAACCTTTGACTAAATGTTGACTTTTACGCAGGAGCTGAAGCGCGATTTCCGCCACCCTCGAGATACGCTGTTGCAGGTGGTGGCGGAGTTCTTCTCCACCTGCACCGCCCGACTCATCGAGATCAACAGGAAAGCGGGACACGACACCAAACACAGCGAACTGATGGACAATAAGTGCCATCTGGTCAGTGTCTTGTTTATCATTTTCTCCTCTTTCTGTTTTTTTCTATTTATTGTTTTTCTCCTTTTCTCCTCTTTCTGTTTTTTTTTATTTCTTCTTTTTTCTAATTTTCTCCTCTTTCTGTTTTTTATTTCTTATTCTTTTTTTTCTCATTTATCTCATATTTCTGTTTTTTATTTCTTATTCTTTTTTTCTCCTTTTCTCCTCTTTCTGTTTTTTCTATTTCTTCTTTTTTCTTTTTTTCTTCATTACCATCTCACATGCTACATGATAAGTGTTTTATTTTCCTCTGAACAATATTTTTCCTTTTTTCCTATTTGTTTGATGACTATTTAATGAAATCACCAAACCCCATCACAGCGCTTGGCGGACGTGGCCCACAGCCTGCTGAAGGTATCGCCGTATGACCCCGACACAATGGCATGTCGAGGTCTCCAGCGCTACATGAACGAGGTCTTCCCTCAGCCCGACTGGAGCCACGAAGAGCTCAGACCCGCCCTCGTCAACGTGCTCCGACGCCTCGACAAAGTCTTCAACAAAATCGCCAAGAAGACCTCCATCAGGGTGAGTCCCTTGCCTGTCCAGTCACTTTTGCCACATTTCAACCACTTTTACCGGTGGGACTAAAACGCATTGAAATTCAGACTGAAGGTATAGAATATCAAAATATGTTTATAAGGCATAAAACTATTTGTGACTTTCGTTTTAATATGTAGTACATGGCTAAAAATTGGGTTCTTTAGGTTTTGTCTAAAAGCTTATAAATTATTCCGTTAGTTGCCAGAATCTTTCATTATTACTTAAAATTAAAGCTCACCAGCTATAGTTAAATCATTTTTGTTATAAGAGAAAAATTAGTTATTTATTAATGAAAAACTTGTAAGAAACGCCTGCAATATAACTCCTTCTTAAATGATATAATTAAAAACAGACTTTCAGTTTTACAAAAATAAAAAATAATTGTCGACCAGTAAAAATAAAAAAAACGTTACAGAGACACACTGACTGGAAAGCGGCAGCAAATCTACTGAATGGGATCTACAAAACGTTGGCCAAGTTTCCTTACATTGCCCACCTTCTGCCCCTGAAGATGGTGGTACAGGTCTGCCAGGTAAGCCCATTCAAACACTTGCATTTTATAATTATTATTTACTCATCGTTTTGTAATTTAAAACATTCACTATTTTATAAAATATTTCGTAAATTTGTAGTCGATATATGTCGTTTACTAACCTGCGAGGTATAATGTAAACAATTTTTACTAAATTAATATTTGCCTAACTCTTCAGTTTACTAAAATAGCCAGCTTTTCATGACTGTATGAGTGTGTGCATCTGTTTGTGGGTATTCGTGTGCAACTGTGCGTGTGCGCATGTAGGTTATAATCCGTAGGTTTGGTGCTCTACTGTTTTATAATTGGATCGACAATAGTACAAGTGAGGTAAGCCTTATGTATTTGAGTGTGGGTTACCTCACTTGTGCTATTGTCGATCCAATTATGAATCGGGAGGAAAAAGTAAGATCTTTTTCAGTGCCTGATTTTGGGAGATCGTTTGAGCGACATGGAGGGAGGAGTGAGCAACATGGCTATTTGGACTCACGCTCCACCTCCCCATTTCTGCTCGATGGTGGTCAAGATTACAGCTATGCAAATACTGGCTCTTGGGGTGAGTGTGATACATTAAATATAGTTTGGTGTTGACATAATAATAATATATGTATATCCATCACACTTATAATTATAGTTTTGTGATGTCGTAATATTTATTAAAAATAATTGTTCTACCAATATAATTTGCATTGGCAAGGACTGCTTAAATTATATTTTATGGTAGAATTTCATAACTTAATTTTTTTGTGTTTGATAAGAACTTTGATTTGAGGAATCCAACCTGCCAAACCAAATTTGTTTAAATTCTATGTCATCAATAATCTAAATTTTTAAACAAAGAGCTATTAATGTAAACACAAATTATATTGTTTCATTTATGTGCATTATAATTTCCATCTAACATATTAGTGTTTTTCTCCAAGTTATGTGATGAAATAGTCCGTTTTTACAATAATATGTGTCATAAAAAATAATATCCGAAATGTATATAAAAATTAATAGTAAAGAATTTGATTGTTACTAGAACCTTTGCAAAAAATTCAACATGGCAAAGATTTGCAGCAAAATGAGCTTTTCAAAATTTATGGAAACATCACAGTGGAACTTAAACAGTAGTGGCTTACTGGAATTATGGATGTTTTTTAAGTTTCACATTAAATTCCCCCACAACTATTTTTTTATTTTTAAAGTTTCACATTAAATTTCCCCACAAATAATTTTTTATTGAACTTCTTCATCAATGTACACTGAAAACACTTGAATAATTTGTATGTCTAAGATAATCAACAGCCAACTTTGAAATCATCAAATTGACCAACCTTTGTTAATAGTGCGCACACTTGTTTTTCGATTTAATCAACTTTCTTGTGATTCAATCAAAATCATATCATATTGTTACAATAAAATACGACTTTGTTTGAATCACAAGAAAGTTGATTGAATCGACAAAAAAATATACACTGTTAACAAAGGTTAGTCACTTTTGATGATGTCAATTTCGACTATCTCAGACAAAGAAATTAGTCAAGTGTTTTCAGTGTAGAGTAACTTTATTATTCTTTAATATATTGCGCAAATAAAAAGATTAATGAAGTAGGAATTCCAGTAAAAAAATAATTTTTATTACAATGTTCTGAAATATTACCTAAGCAATGTAGTCAGATAACTTCTTTCATTGAAATTACTAAACTGAATTAAGATATTGAAGTTTGATGGCAGATTGCATGCAAAAATATTTTAATTGTTACTATTTACCATGAAATTTTTTAAACTGCTATAATGTTGCCACTTTTTAGTAATAATAGAATTATTCCACCGTAAATAAAAAACTGCAAAATTGTTTGCCAATTAACTTAGGTTTATTTTCGTTCTTTTTCTTGTAAATATAAAATGAGTTTGATGGCATAAAAATATATCTCACCCACAGAATACCTATGTCGTCCATCTATGTGCATTTACTGTGTGTTAGTTACAATGTGATAATATATGCGGCTGGTGGCTGCGCATATCTTGCCCAGACTGACCTTATAATCTAGTTTCACAATTGCACACTAGATCCATATGTACAACCACTGTTTTATATGTGCAGCCACTGCGTGGTATGCTTTTGGTGACCGCAACCATTCCTATTAGCCTAACAACTATCTATATTTTTATATAAAATAATAAAACAGAAATATAAAATAAAAATAATCATCAATTTTTCTTTGAATTGGAGACCAAACGAAATATTTCTCGTCCATTATTATAAAATATTTTTCAGTTATGTAAACATTATTACAACTATTTAAGAATTAACTTTTGTTAAGCTTTGTTTACGATAGTGTTCAAATTAAGTCGAAAATAAAATAAAAAGTTTATAGTGAGCTATTTAGTTTGTATAGTAAGCCATATTTTGATTTTAGCTTGTTGATAGACTATGTGTATGCTATGTAGACGTTCAATGGTGCTAAATATTATAGACAATTTCATAAACTAAAAATCTAAATGTTAGAGCTTTGTTGTTCTGTGAAATTATTTTAGTTCTTTAGTTGTAATTTTATTTTATTTAAGTGTATATACATAGCTATTGCACGTTCGTACCTGTAAATATATGTTTAACAAATACAAATACTGTAATAGCTGCAACGAATGCGCTTCCTTTGATACAATGAAATGAGCTTTCCACAAACTTGCAGTTTGTTTTATATACAATGTGAATACTTGAACACGGCTAACAGCTTATGTGCGACACAATAACCAACTGAGAAGTTGCAATATAGTGAAATATGTTCATATGTATGAAAGTTATCAAAAACAATACAGTATTCTAATAATTATAACCTGTACTATACGTTAAAATCGACTACTCTAACTTGCCATGCGTAAATCGTAAAGTTTTTCAAAATTAGAGGCACCTTTCAGAACTTCACTAGTCGAATTATTTCATTGTTATTTTAATATTTTATATATGTTTTGATAATGTTCTCTAAAGAAATCGTGGAGAAATGCTCTTATCTTAATTTTCCTCAAAGTAATCATTTATAAGTGATCTAATCTTAATGTTTCTTGAAGAAATCATGCACAAGTGATTTAATCTTAATGTTCTTTAAAAAATCATTCATTAGTGATCTAATCTTAATTTTTACTTAAAGAAATCATGCATAAATGATCTAATCTTAATTTTCCTTAAAGAACTCATGCAGAAATGATGTAATCTTAATTTTCCTTAAAAAAAATCATGCACAAGTGGTCTAAAAATAATGTTCCTTAAAGAAATCATTCACAAATGGTCTAATCTTAATATTCCTTAAATAAATCATGCACAAGTGGTCTAATCATAACGTTCCTTAAAGAAATCATGCACAAGTGATCTAATCTTAATATTCCTTAAATAAATCATGCACAAGTGGTCTAATCATAACGTTCCTTAAAGAAATCATTCACAAATGGTCTAATATTAAGGTTCCTTAAAGAAATCATGCACAAATGATCTAATCTTAATGTTTCTTAGAAAAAATCATGCACAAGTGATCTAATCTTGATGTTTCCTAAAAAAATCATGCACAAGTGATATAATCTTAATGTTCTTTAAAAAAATCGCGCAAAAGTGATCTAATCTTGATATTCCTTAAAGAAATCAAGCACAAGTGGTCTAATCTTAATGTTTTTTAAAGAAATCATGCACAAAGGATCTAATCTTAATATTCCTTAAATAAATCATGCACAAGTGGTATAATCTTAATGTTCTTTAAAAAAATCATGCATTCGTGAAGTAGTAGTAATGTTCCTTAAATAAATCATGTACAAGTGGTCTAATCTTAAGGTTCCATAAAGAAATCCTGCATAATTGATCTAATCTTAAGGTTCCATAAAGAAATCATGCATAAAAAATCTAATCTTAATGTTCTCTAAAGAAACCATGGAGAAGTGATCTAATCTTGATGTTTCTTATAGAAATCATGCACAAGTAGTCTAATCTTAATGTTATTTAAAAAATCGTTCATTAGTGATCTAATCTTAATTTTTACTTAAAGAAATCATGCATAAATGATCTAATCTTAATGTTCTTTAAAGAAATCATTCACTAGTGATCTAATCTTAATTTTCCTTAAAGAAATCATGCAGAAATGATTTAATCATAATTTTTTTCTAAAGAAATCATGGAGAAGTGATCTAATCTTAATGTTTCTTGAAGAAATCATGCATAAATGATCTAATCTTAATGTTCCTAAAACAATCATGCACAAGTTATCTAATCTTAATATTCCTTAAAGAAATCATGCACAAGTGGTCTATTCTTAAGGTTCCTTAAAGCAATTATGCATTAGTGATCGAATCTTCATTTTTCTTAAATAAATCATTCATAAGTGATCTAATCTTAATGTTCCTCAAAGGAATCATGCACAAGTGATCTAATCTTAATGTTTCTTAAAGAAATCATGCACTAATGGTCTATTCTGTAGGTTCCTTAAAGAAAGCATGCACCAATGGTTTAATATTAATGTTTATTGAAGAAATCATGTATAAATGATCTAATTTTGATGTTTTTTTAAAGAAATCATTCATAAGTGATCTAATCCTAATGTTCCTTAAGGTAATCATTTATAAGTGATCTAATCGTAATTTTCCTTAAAGGAATCATGCAAAATTGATCTAATCTTAATATTCTTTCAAAATTTGTTTATGGATAATAAAATAAAGTTAAAATTTAAATATTTGTTTTGGTTAAATTGACATTGTTTTTACAGATGTTCAGCGATGTTACAGGGGTGAGAAAGCTAGTGACAAACCTTTATCATTATTATTATTATTATTGTCATTACAATTTATTATCATTATTATTACTCCTGTTATTGCTAATATAACTATTTTTAATATTATTATACCTTTTTTATTCTTATTCTTAAAATTATTCATTCTTATGTACGAATATAAAACAATATAAATTGTTTCCTATAAATTATTTTAGTAAATTACTTTGGTGTTTGAATAGTTTTAAGATTCGAGTAGTTTTATACCAAAGAATAAATGCATAGAAATGATTTATTTAATTTGATTTCTTCTCACCCTCTCTAATAGCAATAATAACAAAAATCCATAAAATTTTCAGCCTAAATATCAAATAATTAAAAACAATTTTTTTTATTTATTTTTGGTGAAACAATTTCATGTAAAACCTTTACTTAGAATTTTTAAAACTTACTTCAGCCATGTTTAGAGAAATGAAACAAAAATAACAGAATAGTAAAATAAAATAATAGAACAATAAAATAAAATACTAAGCTATTAGAATAAAGAAATTACATAATCAAATTGTAGCTTAAAGTGGTATTGCATATACTTTTTTAAAGTATCTACAAAGTATTTGAGACAATGATAATCTATGTTTTTGAAAGTCAGATGTTTCGACTAGGGTAAATTTATTATTACCGAACTGAAAAACATGCTTTTGAAAAAATCATGGTATAATTACCTTATGATAAATATAATATATATCATATATGTTTTGCGGCTTAAGCCTCAATTTAGGAATGCCTTCACAACTTTTATAAAAGTTTTACTATGTCAAAAAGTGACAAAGTGTTTTTATGGCTTTTATCATAGTTTTCTGACTTGATAATGATAGGTTTTCAATAGACAAGTGTGAAAAGCTGGTAAACAAAAAAAAACTTAAATTAGTTCTAGCATTTTTTTAATAATGGACCAATTTTATTTTTTGTTTTAACGAACCCCATTTGTTTTTTTTTAATGATTTCCAAATTTTTTTTAAACTTTAGAGTTCATAAAAAAATAAAGAGTGGCCTTTTTGACTTAACTAGACGTTAGATATTTAATTTATCTATGTCCTGAGCTGATTTTATAATTATTTTTTATATCTTTTTTTCAGTTTTGTACTTTCTGAACTTTACAATGTAATTATATTTTACATAGACCAATAAATGTATAACTTACCGTTTCTAAAAGGTATTAAAACAAAAAAAAATCCAAGTTGAAAAATTCAGATATTAACAAAACATTAAAAAGTTGGTTGAATCAAAAACAAAAAATGTTGCAACCAATTTGATATGAAATTAATTTTGAGCATATTGAAGTATGAGAAAACCTGTAATTTTTTGATGCAGAATTGTTGTGAAAAATGATTTTAATCCTTTAACGACCAGACAGGTATAGTCATAAAGATAAAATTTGTATTAAAGTAATCCTTATTGATTGTAAAAAGTTCTTTAAATCTGACGTTATAGTCATAAGGATCAAAATACATTACAATTTGTATTAAAGTAGTCCTTATTGATTGTAAGGAATTCCTTAAATGTGACGTTATAGAGTTAAAAACGATGGAAAACATAGCAACAGAATAAAAATTGACAAAAAATATTTTTTTAATGTGTTTATTGTCAACCTCAAGAATAAGGATAATTCCAACATCATCTAAATTTTTCTTTAATCTTTAAAGAATAAAAATAATAAATAAAATGGTAACTTTTTTCTAAATGCATGTAATATGAATCGTTTTTTTTATGTATTGCTTTTTCAATATTTATTTATAAATACGAACCTCGAATGATAAGTTGTTGTGCAAGTTAATAAAATATTTTTTCACACAAGCTATAAAAATAAATTTTAAATTTTAAAACGCTTAAACTTTAACTTTCAATTTGTCTAATACATACAAAATAGATTTTGCCGTGAAAAATAATTTTCTGCATCCATACATTGTAAAATTACATTTTAATGCGAACATTTTCAAGTAACAACACAAAGATCTTAATCAAGACTCATACGTGTGTTTGAAAACTGTTAGAATCGGAAACATGTCTATAGTTTTAAATCTTAAACATAATTCTTGTCACGAACAAATACATTATTTGTAATTAAAATTTTGTTTTATTTTTATAACTTTATTATTGTGCGCATGAAATGCATGCTCATTAAAACTTTATTTTCTTTTTATAACTTGATTATTTTTTGCATAAAATGCATGACCATTACAGTTGTATTTTCTATATAATAACTTGATTTACTTATGCATAAAATGCATGACTGTTCGACATTTCTATATTCATGCAAAAAAGAGATTGTTATGTACGAAAAATTTCCTAGGTCTGTCTAGCAAAAAAAATGAATTAATTAATTATAAAAAGGTACAAAGC
>JARUHE010311907.1:0-11966 GCA_031471125.1 Archaeomysis grebnitzkii | reverse complement strand
TATACACTTTTTATTTATTTGACATCTTGAGTCAACAAAAAATCTTCTTTCATTTGTGTCTCTTCCTCGTCCTGTGATCGTGAAAACGGACAACAATTCAGAAGACTTTCCATTCTCTGTTTGTGTTGAGGGAGAAGTCAACTTGAAAACAGATGACCAAAAATTGCAGCGAAAATCACAATATGTTTATTGAGGTTGTTAGATTGTTCAAATAAATGTTATTTATAGTAACATTTTCTCACAACTTATTGAAAACATTTGAAAACATTGCATTCATCTATTACACAATTTCATCAGCTTACGAGAAATAATAAAACTAAATGAGTTTCAATGTGTTTTTGTATTCTATTTTTTTCAGAAATTGAAAAATGTGACGTCACTTTTCAAAGTTTGTCGTTTTCACATCAATTTAATTAAAACATTGTCAAAACTTTCAAAGTTTGTTTCAGTTTGTATACAGAAACAATCTTGTACAAGGCATTAACTTTTTTATTTGTTTCGTTTTTAGCTTACATAACATAATAATTGTTCGTTGTATTACAAACAAAAAATACATTTGTATTTATGTAGGAATCACACTAATCAGTGAGCATTTGTGAGTGAGTTTCCTTACATCCCTCAGCGTAATTGGTAACCATGCTCAACAACACGAAACAATGACAACCAACAAACCGATTTGGGAAAATTTTGTCTGCCCAACACCTTATGTTATAAGAAGGTCTTGGTCTGCCTCTCCTGAATTTGAGCTGTTGCTAAAATAAAGTATTTTCATAAAAACAAAACAAAAGTTAAAATAATTTGGATTCACTTCTTTTAAAACTGTTCTAATTTTTCTATTAACTTTACCACTCAATTCCAAAATCTAGAAAACGTAGAAAAAATTATGAATAATTAGTTACTAATAAGATAATAATGTAGCGTAGACATTGCATACCTTTTTAATTTTTTAAGGTTTAATATCATTTATTGTATTTTGTTCTTAAGTCTATTTAAAATATTGTAGTTTTATTATAAGGATTTTTTTATATTTTAGTTGTAAATATACACTAAAATTTGATTTGAAAATGAGCTGTCAAAACGGATGAAAGCCCACAGAGTTTAGTTGTTTGAAGACAAACCAAAAATGAAACTTAAAAACTGTGCGATGTGGAAATATCTAAAATAATCTATGACTTCCCAGTTATTATTTCTAGAATTGCATGGAAATCATCGTTATCAATCAAACATGAATACATAATACATATAACCACACACATAAAAATTTAAATACAAACATACTCGCGGACATTTAAATTATTACATAAGCACGTAACGTCGCTCAAATCATATGGATTGGTGGACGTGTTCTATTCAGCAGTGACAAAAATTGAGTCAGTTTGTATATATACCTAGAAATTAAATAAGTTATAGCTTATTACCATCAATATCATACATTGTTATTATAATAATGACAACAACTGTATGGTACATCAAGTTTTAAACGCTACACTATGAAAATAAATATTGAACTCAAACTCAGCGTAAAACAAATGTGTACTTCTAAGCACGTGTCGTATATGTTGGTACGTGCGGCTGTTATGTTCAGCGCTGTCGTATGTACTGCGGAGTATGTCGGTAACGTGAGATGGTACAACGGGCTCTGTAATTGTACACACTACACATGTTTGTTACTTGTGTATTCGTTTCCTGTTGAGTAGTATTGCTTTTAAGGTTTATAACGAATAATAACTCTTTTTAGCTATCGGTAAAACTGTAAAGATAAAGTTGGGGTTTGTTCGACATCCATTGCAAAAAACCTAATATCAATTCAATAATATCAAATCATATAACTGTTTTTGTGATTTATATGTTTACTATATTTTATACAATTTGAAGTGTTTGTGTGGTTGGTTATTTGTACAGACATAAAATCAGTTGCAATAGAGTGTCACGTCTGTAATTTTTAAAGTATCCTCACCAAAGTTTTACACAAAACACATTGCCGAGTCAGTCGACTCCACACCAGATTTGCCTCGCGTTGATCAACTAACAGTTATAGTCAGGTATGTATCACCCGATGATTGTTTCCCTATTGAACGATTCTTCATATTCTTAGAATGGAAGACTTACACTGGGGAAAGTTGATTTAGGACAATCTTATGAAAATGCAACAAATATGCCAGGTAAGTACAGGGTCATGCAACATAAAATGAGTTAAACAAGCACGTTATATATGTTACTTGTACAGGACATTCTTTGAATCTTGCTGGCCTTCTGCAGTAGCTTGCTGCTTAGATGCAGTAAACTATTTTAACGTTGTTCAAGAAATATACGTTTTATTTTCATCTTCTAAAAAGATAGGCGGGCTATGATGTTAGCATTTTGAAATGAAAGTTTAACCTTCCAAAGTATCTAGCTTATACTAGATGAGAAGTTCATGCCAATTCTGTGTCTGACATAGAAGAACATTATGGATCACTCATTGAAACTCTTACGTTTGTCCATGCTAATGAAGGCGAAAGAGGCGATACAAAAAGACAAGCTGGTTCTTATCGTGTAAAAATAGAAGAGTTGGAATTCGTTATTTTGCTATGTTTATGGACTCGTTTGCTGCAAGAGTTTCATAAAACCAGTAAGATTCTTCAGGATCCACAAACTACTCTGTGTACAATTTACATGTACAAATTTGCACTCATCACTCTCCGAATGTTTGCGATGAATGTACGTGAAGTCTTTGATGAAATTGAAAAAGAAGTTAAATATAAACTACCTGATGTGGAATGTAAGTGGACAGCGCAAATGAAGAGGGGGAGGAAAAATGCCCAACGATAGAGCTACACCTGATTTATAGGAAGAACTATCTCTAAGAGATAAACTTAGAGCAACATATTTTATTTATATTGTGGATGCGCTTTACACGAACTAAAATAAAAGAGCAAAAGTATATATTTGTGTTGCAGACAAGCTTTAGTTTCTGGTATATTTACATTCTTCAAAAGAGGAAATTTGTGATGCAGTAACAACTATTATTAAAGAATATTCTAACGATGCTGATATGAGCTTTTTAGGTGAGTTGAAACATTTTCATATTTGTGTGAAGCAAAATTATTCAAAAGATGAACATGTTAGCCATAAGTTTCTATATTAAATAATCTACAAAGACAAAGTAATGAAGCTTTTCCAAACGTAAAATTATTTGACCATTATCACTATGTTTGATGATTAAAAATTGCTCAGGAGAAAGATATATTTCACAGTTTAAAATTTTAACTTCGTACAAACCTGTCGCAAGATAGAATGGCTGCAATTAGTCTTCTTGTATCTTCTTCTTCTGTGGCTTTATCCCGTTTTTATACGGGGTCGCTAGTTTTTATGATGTGTCTCCATTTGCCTCGGTCAGCAAATGTTTGTAGGGTTCATCATATTTGGTTTTGGCATGGGTTTTACGGGCGGATGCCCTTCCTGACGCCAACACTCCCCATTTATCCGGGCTTGTGACCGGCACCGGGTGCGCACCTCATAGGGAAATTTCATCTTTATAGATACGGATCTTCTTGTATATAAAGTGGTAAGTTACGCTGCACACCGTTTGTTCCATGAAATAATTAATTATTTTGCTAGAGAAAAATCACGGAAAATAATATTTGAAAAAAGCATGGGATTATTATTATATTTATTTTGTTTAAATATTTGTGCCGAGTACTTATTTTCTATACGGAAAATGGAACAAATAAATTAAATAGTTAAAAGAAACATTATGTAACTAATTTAATTTTGTAATCATTAATAACTAATAATCATTCATACTTATGTTCTATACGGCAAATGGAACAAATAAATTGAACAGTTAATATAAACATTATTTAACTAATTTAATTTTGTAATCATTAATAACTAATAATCATGCATGCTTATTTTTAAACTTGTTTACCATAGTTTTATTAGAGAAGGGTCTCAAATTTCTAAAATCTTAGGGCCTCAGCAGGTGAAAGCCAAGGTTTCATTATCTGCACCTCTCTTTAAGAAAAGATGGAAGATCTATCTTTTCTATTTGTATTTATTTTCATTATTAAACCAGCTGCACACTGCCAGCCGGTTTATGAATGAAAGTTAATTTACTGTTATTAATATTATTTTTATGCTATAAACATTATTGTTATTATTATTATTATTATTATTTATCGCATCTATGTTTTTGCTATAATTATTATCATTGATATTCATTATACGCGTGAATTATATATAAATTGTGAAATGCGAGGACTCCCATAAGAAATATATTTCTTGAAGGCCTTTAATTATGTATAAGACATACAAAAATTTACATTTGATCAACAATTTTGCAATATACCAATTCCGTTTAATCAATTAGTTCTCGTATAAAGAAAATACAGTAATGGGTTAGTTAAAAGTAAGAATAAGAAGTAGTTTTCAAAAAAAGTTTTAATTAATTTCACAAGCCACCGAATGAAAAAAAAGAAAAAAAGATTCTATAGAGTAAAAGCTGTCGTTTGATTTAAATTAGATTTCCAAGAAAAATGAAGAAAATATACAAGTTTTATTATAGACGTTTTTATAGAACTGCTATTAAATTGAAAACATTTTGGAAAGTTCTCAAACTTGTATGTTATCAATTTAAATTAAAACAAAATTATAATATCCTGTAAGAAACATATAAGAACATGTGTACTATGTAGTCCGGTAGTATACACTAATTATACTAATAGTAGCTGGTAAATTCAGTGTTAAACATTTGAATTTTATTTTTCATAAATTTTCAAGATATGCGGGCATACATATATAAATATATTAGAGGGTGAGAGAGCGAACAGCAGAGGGAGAAAGAGCAAAAAATACCATACAACAATTTAATCACGACATACAGTACTTCGTATTAGTCATAACGGGCACTTAAATTGTCTGGATTTGTTATCACGTATAAGTGTTTGTTTTGTTTTATTACAATATATTTAATGTTATTGATTTATAGGCTTACAAAAACAGACATTTAACAAAAGGTTCAAGTTTTTATTTTCTTAATAACTTCTTTGTTTTTCAGTATTTTTGCATTAATTTTTCAGACCTGAACAAACAATATGCCTACAATAAAAAGCAATAGAATTTTTTTAATATAATTTTCACTTTTTTTCTTATTTTAGGTTAAAATGAGGAGAAATTTCACATTCAAGAAAAGGTTCAAGTTTTTATTTTCTTAATAACTTGTTTGTTTTTTCATATTTTTGCATCAAATTTTCAGAACTGAGCAATCAATATGCTTACAATATAATGCAATGGAATTATTTTTAGATAATTTCTGTTTTTTTGTTATTCAAGTTTAAAATGAGGAAAAATAACTTGTAAAATATTTCAAATTCAACAAAAGGTTCAAGTTTTTATTTTCTTTATTTTTTGGCTTCAAATTTTCAGAATTTAACAATAAATATGCATGTATAAATACAATGTAATAGAATTTAAAAAAAAACATTTTTTGTTGTTGCTGTTTATATTTTTAAAAATTTTACAGTTCTATTTTATATTATAAAAATAAATAATGGCTCGATATTTAAGCCGCATGGCGGTTTAGGCATAACTAGTTTTATTACATGTTAGTTGTAGATAATAATCAGAACAATAACTTTGATTAAATAATTATTTTCTGAAATATTTATATTTATTGAAATTGTAGTCAATAATTTATATATAGGTCTACTTCACACAAATAGTTAATGAATTTTGATAGCCATTGTACTCTATTTTATTAGCAACAATAATCTGTTGTTCTCTAAAGCTACATTCTTTATTCAAATTTTTAAAAAATTGATAATGTGATGTAATTTTTTTTAAATTTGTTTTTCACATCTATTTAAAATGAAAAATATTTTTGCAAATTTATTTAAGTTTGTTTACATTAATATTTTCAATAGATATGAATAATTTTTTTTATTAACTTATAGAACATACAAATTTGGGTTAAATTACAAAAGTGTTTTCATATATATTTAAATGGAAGTATATGCCGAATGTAAATTAAATTTTGCATTGAAACATACGGTGATAACAAAGGTTTCATTCCATTTAATGTCTAATTAATGGCTATTTTAATAGCATGTTTGATAATGGGAGGTATTAGTTTTATTAAAGCATTAACAAACACTTGCAAAAAAAGCTATAGTGAAAACATGCCTTAGATTTATGACTTACAGCTACTGCAAAATGACTTAGGACCTACCATGTTTTTGTTGGGTCTTAACACGTATTGTATTTGACATGCTGTAGTCAATGAACGAAGCAAATTTGTGTGTCTGGAAACATCATGAAGAGAGAATTGAAGAAGAACCCTCGACTGACAGCGATTGAATTAAAGAATTTGCATCCGGGACTGCTACAAAACATCGCTGTTCGAACTGTCCAGCATCGTTTGCAGAAGGACTTGGGGCTTCCATGTCGTAGAGCCGCCATAAAACCGCTTATAAATGACCGCATGAAAAAGCAACATATTGCATTTGCAAAAAATACGAACATTGGACACCGGCACAGTGGAGGAAGGTGATGTTTTCCAACGATAGCAATTTTCAGGTGTTCAGAACGGGGTCTATCATAGTTCGACGCCCGGTTTCTTCCAATCGGTACGACCCAATTCAGTGATGGTGTGGGGTTCTTTTCTGGTGAAAAGGGAAGGGGTGGCCTACACTTCCTTCGAAAGAATGAAAGGATGAGCGGTACATTGACGTTCTTAAAGAGCACATGGTGGATATGTCACGAGTCTGACAGTGCGCCCTGCCATAAGGCCAAGAAGGTCACCAAATTTCCTCCAGGAGAGACAGATTGAGGTGTTAGAGTGGCCTGCGAACAGTCCCGACCTTAATCCCATAGAAAACTATTGGCATGAAATGAAGAAAAGGATGTCCGAGAAGAAGACTCCAACCCTGGATACCCTCCAAGCAGAGCTGACAAATGTGTGGTGCAAAGAGATGTCCTTAGAATACTTCAGGAAACTAAGCGATTCCATGCCAAGCCGCCTCAAAATGGTCATAAAGAATAAGGGAAACATGACCAAATACTAAACTATGTTGTTCCTACGTATTTTTTAGTACAATACTGTTATTTTCAAGCTGGAGTTTTATTTTCACCAAAAAGCTTGGTAGGTCCTAAGTCATTTTGCGGTAGCTGTATATTCATACTTGGAAAAAATTTACTAGAGCTTCAAACTTTTTTATTTTTTATTTTACAAAATTGTTTGAATTTTTTTGTAAAAGCTATTCTTAATGAAATTTTTTTCTGGTTACAGAAGTTAGAATGTTTTTGACAAAAACTATTATTTTATTGAACATGCATTGCTTTATATATAATTCTTAACAATATTGTCCAAGGAGTTTTTTTGTGAAATCAATATTTCTTGAAAACAAGCACGAGTAAATGCTACACATTAAAAGCTGTGTACATTCAAAAAGTTTCTAAGTTTGTGTAATTGTTGAATATAGTGCTTTATATTAATATATGAACACTTTTCATTTGTTTCCAATACAATTCTTTTTAAACCTTCAAATAAAAATCTTGGTTAAGCATGAAGTTGATGATAAATTGGCTGTCTAAAAACTCCTGAGGTGTTTATTATATAGAGAAATTAAATATTTTGGTAAAAAAAATCCTTCAGGCAATCTACCTTAGAATTTTCAGTTATATCATTTGTTTTAAATTAACTTTTCTCTAAACCTTTAAATAGATTTTTTGGTTAAGCATGAATAAAGTGATTAATAATTAAATACTGGTTTAAAAAAAATCCTTAGTGACACCAGCAAACTTTTCTGTAAAACTATTTTTTTGATAAAATGGTAAAATTTAGTTTGAGTTGACAAATCATCCACCGCCCCAACAAAACCGCAAACATAGGTCAGTTATTGAAGCTGTTTTTTATTGAGTGTGCCATTTGGTAAAAGAAATATATAGGTTTTTCTTTTTCCGTCCTCGTCTTCATTGTCGTTGTCGGCGTTCTTGTCGTCATCTTCTGCACCCTAAAAAACATTTAGTGTTAAACAACTTTATTTTAAGAGTTACAGAGAATTTTCATAAACAAAAGTTTTTATTTTAACTTTCCAGCAAGTTTTTTCAAAAATTTACTTTTACCAAAAAAACTCATTTTTTAACTCTAAAAAATTTTCAGCAAAAGTTTAAAGGTTTTTGTTCGAAGTTACAGAAAATTTTATTGTAGAAAAGTTGTTTATTATGACCATCCCATCAAAATTAACAGGTGTAATTTGTTTTCAAAAACCTATTTTTCAAAAATTATAGCCAAAAACAGAATTTTAACTCTAAAAAATTGTTTTTTTTGGAAGAGTTATAGAAAATTTTGTTCAACAAAAGTTGTTTGTTATGACCATTTGACAAATATTGTAAGAAGACCGATGGGTGTTGGATTAAGAGACGGTGATTCGCAAATGTTTGTGTCTCGGGAATTGAAAAGTTTTAACAAAGTTATAAGGACTCAATGTCATTCGCTTTTCCGACATGTTTCTAGCTCCAGTAATAGCTTGGATGGTGTTAACAATTAGAAATCACTAGATGAATGTTCTATTTTGAAGACTGGAATCATACTTACTGTATATTATCATTTTTTCCAACACTAATTTAAAAATATGGCCTCTGTGCTGACTTAAAATAAAAAAATTAAAAATAGCCTAATTGTCAGCAAAAATTTAAAATTTTTATTTGAAGAGCTACCAAAAATTTTATTGAAGAAAAGTTGTTTATAATGATCATCTAACCAACACCATCAGGAGTATTTTTTTTCAAAAATTAACATTTACAGAGTTATAGCCAAAAAACTCTCCTTTTTCAAGTCTAAAAGAATTTGAGTAAAATTCTAAAATTTCTCATTTGAAGAGTTACAGAAAATTATGTTGAACAAAAGTTGTTTATAATAACCATCTAACCAATATTACCAAGAGTAATTTTTTTCATACAATAAATATTTATTGAATTACTTTACGCAAGATAGCCTGTCATCTATGGCTAGTTCAAACACAGCTTAATCAAAGATTTTCAAATCTCTGGTGAGACAGGATTTTTGACAATATTTTTTACAGTTTTCATTTTACTACTTTTTTTATGCATAGTAGTGTAATGTAATGTTGTGGAATTCCTCATACTTGTTCTATTAGAAAATTGTAAAAGTTAGGACCAGCTTTTGAGGTGAAAAATTTTAATGTTTTGCAGATGTGGCTCAAATTCTTACATCGGCTGTGATCGAGTGTCACAGAGCAGGTTTGAAGAACTCGTCATTCAATTTTGCAGCACAATTAATGAGGCCGGAAACAAGAAGTCAAATTGATGAAAAGTATAAGAAAAAGATTGAGGCAATTGTTCGTAAACCACAAAAAAGCGAAGAAGAAGAAGATAAATCTCCTTGTCCTTTTTGTGATTTCTCTCTCAACAATTCAACTCTGAATTGCAATCAATGCCAGAATAATCTACCATATTGCATTGCTACTGTAACTATTCAAGTGTTTTTGTTTATTTAGTTGTTTACTTTTTACATTAGTAACTTAATTTCCATTCAAAATAACTGCTATTCATTCATCTTGTTTGATGATATAAAAAAAACTTGTATGCCTTGTTTGAGTGAAGACTAGTTACGAATCTACCTGTTCATGTTTGAAACTAAATTACAACCATCAATATGTACATACTAGTACACATTATTGTTCAATTTTTCTTCTTTTTTATGAGAAAATTTGTTTAAAACAAGTCCAATGATATGGAATGTATATTTATGCACTATTATATTTGTTTCTAGTATTTCTTTGTTAGGTATTTGTATAATACAATGTAATATATATGTTAGAAATGTTCTCCACAACATAAATTTGTTTTTGAAGGAACAATTGAAATGAAGTTAACACTTAGGTGTATTTTACAGTATTTCTACAGACATCATTGGCATGAAATTTGGTTAAAGTTTTGTGTTGAAAGAAGTACATAAATTTTAATCAAACAAAGTTTTGTATAATATGTTCTCCTAATTAACAATATCTGGAGTCATTTTTTTTATAATTTTGTTGGGTTGTTTTGCTAATGTTAAATTTTTTTTAAAAATTGGCTCGCACGAATCTGTTTATACAAAAAATACATATCTTCAAAATTTAAAATTATTCTTAGTTTATTTTCATTTCAGGGCTGGCATATTACAGCTGACGGAGTAACAGTTTGTCCTATGTGCAATTTTCCAGCTATTAAGGAAGATTTAGTGAAGTAAGTATTGTTTCTTTTCCAATTGAAATAAATTAAATAGAACAATGTTATTACAAAGATTAGAATATTCAAAAACATGTTAATATTGTAAAAAGTCTTAATTGTCAATTTACCATAGCTTATATTTCTTGTACTGTAATGCAGAGTAATCACAAATGCATCATGTAAACTATCCATTGATATTCATAAGAAATGTGAAATTTCAAAAAATCAATTTGAACACTAACATATCAGATATTGAGTTTAAATCAAAAGATTATATTAGCAGTCATCACTCTATTGAATAATAAATAACCAAACCGATTATACAATTTCTGCCCTTCTGTTTGATCAAAGTAAATTCATTTACTGAAGCAAGCAGAAATATTAACATGAAATTGCCATGTTATTTATGATAACAGGTGTACGCTGCATTAAGAACCCTATCTTAATCTAAAGTTTGTAAATTTAGAAAAGAAACTGAAAAAATAAAAAATAAAATCTAACCAGTATGACTTGGCAATTGAACATGAAAATATACCATCTAGGAAGCTGGTAACTATGATTATGAAAATATTTCATTATTTTCACAAAAGGTGAAGGTAAATGTTAAAGTTTTTCATTTTTTATTGGACAGAGTTTATAGATAATGAGCTGAGTAATAACTCTGCTTAAATAAAAAAAAATCTATATATTATATTTTCTATAAAAAATGGCATTTTATAGCTAAAATTAACTTAGAAAATATTTCACTATTTTTACAGAGGTGAAGGCAAATGTTATTGCTATAAAACATTTGCATAAGGTAAAGTATCGATCTCTGGACGCTTTTCACCAAGAAAGGTTTAAAATAATTATTAAAAATTACCTACTTGTGTTAGCTGATTTGTTTATACACTAATGTAGTTTTTAAAATGTAGCCTTTCTTGGAGACATAAATACCAATTGTCATAATAAAGAATTAATGCCTCAAAATGACAAGACATATGTTGAATATTTTTTCTGAATATGAGTGAAAGTATTTAATGTTTGACAAATAATATCCATTTGTACCGTTCTCAATTTTTCAAAACTAAAATGCTAACAATGAAAATTTACTTTAATGTGAATATTAGTTTATAAGTTTGCGGGCAAAAATGTGATTAAAAAATAAAATTGTTTAATTCAACACTCCAGAGTTCTGACCTAAGAGTACATAAAAATGTGGCGCTCAAACAAATGGACAAAAATAACCAAGGTTGCCAAATACAAACCGTAAAATATTAAAGGTGCTTGACTAATGAGAAAACGTACTTTAAGAACATACGCTTAAATAAAATTGAATGGGCTATACACATGCATAAGTATAACATTTTCAACTTATATTTTTAATATAAATTAATATTGGTCTCTGAGGTTTTTGTTCTCAAATTACCCTTTTAAAAATCTATATCTTTTTTATATCTCAACCAAATAAAGTGAAACCTACTTAATCATGGAGATAAAATTTTTGCGCATCTTTTGAGCTATAAAATTAGAAATTTGGTCAATTGGAACAAATTTATATACAAAGTTTTATGAAATTATACCGTGATACATTCATTCAGAGTGGCTGGGGACGACGGCATGTTAACCTCTCCACAACAGAAAGAGACACCAGCTAGGGACGATGCATTGCATTGCATTGCCTTTAAAAATGATGACCTAGTCAAGAAAAATGCGGACTGGCAAAAAGGTTATAATATTGGTGGCTATTAACCATTTAAAAGACTGGGACAAGC
>JARUHE010311896.1:0-11968 GCA_031471125.1 Archaeomysis grebnitzkii | reverse complement strand
ATTTTATTATATTATTATTTTATTATATTATTATTTTATTATATTATTATATTATTATTTTATTATATTATTGTTTTATTATATTATTATATTATTATATTATTATATTATTATATTATTGTATTATTGTATTATTGTATTATTATTTTATTGTTATATTATTATGTTATTATGTTATTATGTTATTATATTATTATATTATTATATTATTATATTATTATATTATTATATTATTATATTATGGTTGTGATGTGATATGATAATAGAGTTGAGATAGGAATCTTAATTTGCAAATGAAAAGCAAAACTAGCGTCTGTTTGTACATCTTTATTGACAACGTTTCGAAGATCTACATTCTTCATCTTCAGGTAAAATACATCTGTTAAAATATTAGCATATATATAAGTAAACATATATACATAAAAATATGTTATAAAAACATTTAAAGCTAAAAAATGAAATAATCAGTTAAAAACTATAAGAAGTGAAATAAAAACAAGTACAAAAGTAAAAAAAAACATAAAATATTGTGTTGTGAAAACAAAGAAAAATAAAAGTTGAACATTAAAAATTTTAAATCTTGAAAAATTTAAAAAAGTTTAAAAAAATAATTTTTTTAGTATATAACACTTTCAACATTTACTAGTGAACAACACTACCATAATCTGTCGTTTCTATTCATTACTCCTTCAATTTTTTAAACTTTTCAAGATTTTAAATGTTTAATGTTCAACTTTTATTTTTCTTTGTTTTCACAACACAGTATTTTATGTTTTTTTTTTACTTTGTACTTGTTTTTATTTCATTTCTTATAGTTTTTAACTGATTATTTTATTTTTTAGCTCTAAATGTTTTTATAGCATATTTTTATGTATATATGTTTACTTATATATGTGCTAATATTTTAACAGATGTATTTTACCTGAAGATGAAGACTGTAGATCTTCGAAACGTTGTCAATAAAGATGTACATACAGACTCTAGTTGTGCTTTTCATTAGTATTATAACATTGTTCAACATTATTATTATTTATAATAAAATCTGATAAAAACGTAAAACTTAATAAAACTAAATATTTCTAACCTTTATATTTTTTTATGTGATGAATAGAAACCATAAAAAATATATTTGTAACATATGACTAAAAGAAAGTTAAGCATTGAAAAAATATATTATTATTTTATTGTATTGTTATATGATTATATTATTATTTTATTATTCTGCTATTCTATTATTCTGTTATATTATGGTATTATTATATTTTTATATTATTATATTAATATATTATTATATTATTATATTATTATATTATTATGTTATTATATTATTATATTATTGTATTATTATACTATTATGTTATTATATTATTATATTATTATTATATTATTATATTATTATATTATTATTTGTAACGTATGACATAAAAGAAAGCTAAACATGAAACACAATACATTATTATTTATTGAAATGCACGAATTTACAAACATTTTTTTAGATTTCTACTAATTATATTTTACAACATAATTTATATCAATTAAAATTCTTTCCTTTTTTCTTTGTTTTTTTCATTAATAATTTATATTTTAAAATTTTAAGATTTCAAAATTTATGTTTTAAAATTTTAAAATTCATGTTTTAAAATTTCAAAATTTGTATATTAAAGTTTCAAAGTTTGTATTTTACAAATTCAAAATTTGTATTCTACAATTTCAAAATTTTTACTTTAGAATTTTAAAATATTTATTTTAAAATTTTAAAATGTATGTTTTAAAATCTTAAAAATTCAAACCAAAATCTGGAGATTTCAGATAAATTTATCGCAAATAGCAATCGTGGAAAGAAATATTTTATCTGTAAATAATGTAAATAATTTATCAAAAATAAATTTTTATTTTATTAATGTTTATCATAAACTGAAATACTTATGACATGAGGAAAGCTTGACACCTTTCAGATTGGATAGTTAGCCCTAGTAGCATCTATCCCTAGTTAGTGGCTGATCCTTGCCTATTAGCCACAATTTAGTGGCTATTCTATGACTCCCTTAGAAAATAGCCAAGAGTTAGCCATTTTTATTTTTATTACATTTAGAATCAGATAATGATTTGTTCCGAATACAGTTAATAAAAATATATAAATAAATAAAGTCATAAATTATGAAAATTAATTTATAATATACAAAAAATAAATGCTGATATTTTGGTCAAAAGCATATGGTTAGATAAAATGTTATTCTTAGAAAAAAGATATATTGATACACTGTAAACATAACAAAAGTATTTTTATATATATTGTTTCAAATAATAATAACATGTATTGTGCTATACAAAATATACATACAAGATCTAACAATGAATATATGAATACAATCAAAATACTAAACTGGTATTATATGTCATTAACGTGTGGAGGTTTGTATATATATATATATATATATATATAGGTTTGAACAATCTAAAGATTTTGTAAAAAATAAACTATTATTTTTTCCACGCCACAATTGAAAAAAATTGTTGATTTGATCTTCATTTTAATAAAATAAAGTTTAATTTCAATCATAAAATATTAATTAATTAATTAAGACAAATCCGATTGTTAATTAATTAATTACTTAATTAATTATTCATTATTTATTGAATTCATTATTTATTCATTAATTAATTAATTATTAATTGAATAGTTAAATATTAATTAATTAAGATAAATTTGATTACTAAGGAAAGTTTTCCTGAATGTTCACTACTGCTCAAGAAGGGTTACTAAGCAATAGCACAAGTAAGGTCAACTCTTTTTTATTTTAATGTGGGTTACCTTACTTGAGCTATTGTTGATCCACGTGTAGCTTTGTCATGACGTATGGTTGGTTCCCACCAGTGGCTATACCTGCGATTACATCAATGCCTAACATTAAAAAATGCTCTTAGGTGGAAAGCTTACCTGCTTACGCGCCAGTTTAATGTATTTAGCAACAGTGTATCCTCGAAATTTTTTCGAATGGTTGTTTGGAAAGACATGTTTCTCGATCACCTCTTGACTGGATATAACCGGAAATCTCTGAAATGTGTTTAACAAAAATAAAATTCTGTACGATCTTGTATATATTGTAATAACCAATAATTAACATAATATACAATCCTGGCCAATCTATATTTATTGGACAATACTTTAATGGCCATACAGTTGGAAGATCGAGCACTTGGCACGTGAGGGCAACACTTATTGACTATATATACACTTATATTTATGCATAATTCTAAATTATAGAAACGTATGATTACACCAATATCTGTGAGTCATGTAAATAAAATTTAGGAATTTAGAAAAAGTTATTTCGAAAAAATGTGATTGAAGTCTTAGTTTTTTTTTTCGTTTTTTAATTTAAATATTTCATCGATTTATAATCACATAAAAAGTTGTCTTTTAAGTAATGTTTTAAATGTGTCAAAATTAATTTTCACCTTCAATTTGTAATTGGCTTTATTTTAAGATAGAGAACCTTTTGGTATATTACAGTACATACTGAATTGTACTAAGAAGTACTGAATATTATATGCATTAACATTTAGTTACATCTATAAATATATACTGTAATATATGAGCTTTGAAATTTAAGATGATATGACAGATAATTATATAACCTTGACATAATTACTATGTGAATTGATAACAAATTCATCTATTAAATGTTTATTCATTTAAAAAATTAGTAATGAGTTTTACTTTTAAATTTTAGGTTGGTAAGTTAAAAACTTACCTTACATAAACAAACAACAACAACATTCATAAAATGGTTAGGCCTATGCTGCCGAGCATTTTTAGTATGGAACAACTTTTGTTAAGTAATTTTTGTAGACTTGTTTGTATATTGTTATGAAGCATCTATGCAACAAGTTTGAAGTAATTTGATTTATAAAAAAAAACATTTAAGATTCATCCGACGACAACAACGACACATTTGTCATTTATATACATACACATTTTTGGCTATATACAAATATATTTGTTATTTATATACAAATACATTTGTTATTTATATACAAATACATTTGTTATTTGTATACAAATATATTTGTTATCTATAAACAAAAACATTTGTTATTTATATACAAATACTTTTGTTATTTATATACAAATATATTTGTTATTTATATACATAGACATTTGTTATTTATATACAAATAAATTTGTTATGTATATACAAATACATTTGTTACTTATAAACAAATACATTTGTTACCTACAGTATATATAAATATGTTGTTATTTATATACAAATACATTTGTTATTTATATACATATACATTTGGTATTTATATACATATCAATTTTTTATTTATAAAAAATAAATTTGCTCTTTATATACATATACATATTTTATTTATAACAAATACGTTTGCTCCTTATATACATATATATTTGTTATTTACATAGAAATATAATTTTTATTTATATATATATATATTTGTATATATAATATATATATATTTGCTATTCATATATATATATATATTTGTATATATATAATATATATATATTTGCTATTTATATGCTAAATAATTTGTTCTTTATATACAATTATATTTGTTATTTATTTACATATACATTTGTTATTCACAAGAAATAGATTTGTTATTTATATACAAATACATTTGTTATTCATATGCATACACATTTGTTGTTTATATACAAATACATTTGTTATTTATATACATATACATTTGTTATTTATATAAAAATACGTTTCTTGTTTATATGCATATATATGCATTTGTTATTTACAAACACATACATTTGTTATTTATATACATATACATTTGTTATTTGTATACAAATACATTTGTTATTTATAAACAAATACATTTTTCATTCATAACAAATACATTTGTTAGTTATATACAATATAAATTTGTTATTTTTATACAATTACATTAGTTATCTATATACTAATATGTTTGTTATCTATATACAAATACTTTTGTTGTTTATATACAAATACATGTGTTATTTGTATACATATACATTTGTTATTTATACACAAATACATTTGTTATTTATATACAAATAAATTTGTTATTTATATACAAATATATTTGTTACTTATAAACAATACATTTGGTATCTATATATAAGTATGTTTGTTATTTATATACAAACACATTTTTTATTTATATACATATACATTTTTGTTTATAACAAATACATTTGCCCTTTATATATATAAACATTTGTTATTTATATACAAACACAATTTGTTATTTATATACAAATACATTTGTTATTTATATTCATATACATTTGGTATTTATATACATATACATTTTTATTTATAAAAAAATAAATTTGCTCTTTATATACATATACATTTGTTATTTGTATACAAAAACATTTATTATTTACAAACAAATATTTTTTTTATCTATATACATACACATTTTTAATTTATATACAAGTACATTTGTGATTTACAAACAAATACATTTGTTATTTATATACATATACATTTGTTTTTAAAATATAGTGTTAAATAGTGTTGGCGCTATATAAAAGCTGTAATTATTAGTATTATTATTATAATATAAAAGTACATTTGTTATTTATATTCATATACATTTGTTGGTAATATACATATACAAATTTGGTATATATATACAAATACATTTGTTATTTATATACCAATACATTTGTTATTTATGTACATATACATTTGTTATTTATAAAAAAATATAACTTGTTATTTATAAATATATATATTTGTTATTTATATACGTTTGTTATTTATTTACAAATACATTTGTTACCTATATCAAATACATTTGTTATTTATATACAAATACATTTGTTATTTATATACAAATACATTTGTTATTTATATACAAATACATTTTTTATTTATACCAAATACATTTGAATACTTGTTAAGAATAACGAAATTTAAATTGGTTTTCATAAAAGTAAATAA
This sequence comes from Archaeomysis grebnitzkii, assembly GCA_031471125.1. Lineage (NCBI taxonomy): Eukaryota > Metazoa > Arthropoda > Malacostraca > Mysida > Mysidae > Archaeomysis > Archaeomysis grebnitzkii. The sequence continues at coordinate 6,008 of JARUHE010311896.1, read as the reverse complement.
ATCACCTTCATGTCATTGAACGATGTTCTGGATGATGCCAAAGTTTTCATAATTGGCTTTGAAGTGATCAAATTTGTTCACATTCAACAAAATGTCCACAAATTCAAGTCACAATTATCGTTGGTCAGGTTTGGAGAAAGTTTTCATTTAATTTTACTTTGAATTTACTCATAAAACAAAACTTATTTTCTACCAACACATTTTTTGATTATAATAACATCAATCAATCTTTAACTTAGAAACAATTAATTATTTTACATAAACCTTTGAACTAAATAAATTTCTTATAAGTAAAAAACTGTTAACACTTAGAATGTTTGGTTCAAAATGACAAAAGGTCACGATTAAATTAAGGTAACTAACCAGGGTCGCCAAAATCAATCGACTTGATCTTATCACAAAAAAACACCTGACACAATTTCCGTTTTTTCACCTGGCGTGTCTAATAATTTTTTATTTAATCAGAGAAATTGACTAAATTTAAAATTGATTAAGATACATTTTTATTTGTTTTTTATGCAAGGTTTTGTTGCACCAAATAACACAAACATTAATTAATAAATTTATAATTATTTTCACGGTTTCCGATGATTATTCAGTTAGTTCTTTCCAGCGTTTACTTCAAATTGTTTGAACGTTTTTGCTATTATTTGTATACTACTCTAGAGCTTAAGTGGTAAAATGAAAAGGGTGATGACGTGAAATATCTGAAAAAAGATTAAGGAAATAATGAATCAGTACATGTGGTTGCAATAAAGGCTTTCGTAATATACAACAAGAAAACAACTCCGTTAACACCGCGGTCATGTGTAGACCAGTGCGTTACGTTGGAGTGGATGGATTTTAATTTGGAATTAGTGGTGAGGATGGACAACGACCCTGCCACTGACCAACTACGTATCAACATGAGTACCCTCAAAAGGAATGACTATGCAAGCAAGATGGCCTTGCACTGCTCCACGTTTCGTGGCTTAATCCACTTGTTCATTTCCCAGAATCCCTACATGTCCTGGAACCCAACATAAACCAGCCTGGCGATACTCGATGGGTTAGAGCCATTTTTCAGTTTCTAGCACTAACAGGTGCTTGGTGGAATATGACTTTATCGCAAGGATCACGCGCTTCGCCCAAGCCATCAATTGTCTTGAAAACAATAAAAGGTCATTTGTAGAGCTGGATTTTATCTCGGTTGAAAGTTATTCAATTTAAGATACAAGCTCCTTTGCCCCCAATAAAATCAACTTGTTTAATTAACTGAATGTCTGGAAAATATTATAATGCGCATGTTGTTCATATATATTACACGCTCACTGCTCACAAATTAAAGACTGCAAATTGTTCATCCCACAATGAAACAATAACCCTTTCCTAGAGTTGCAACTCAAAAAACAAGCATGTTTTTTTTTTGTAAAAAAAACGTATTATTTTTTGTAAAAAAAGAGTGTTGTTTTTTGTAAAAAAAAGCGTGTTATTTTGCAAAAAAACACAGCCTTTTCAAAACACGTTTTTTTATGGTTTTATTTGATTTTTTTTAATATCTTTAAAAACTTAGGTAATTAATAGATTTTAAATTGTTTATGTAAGAAAACAATTATTTATTTTTATCAGGGCAATTATTATTGCAAATATAGATTAAATATGTATGTTACATTGATTTTAAATTACTGGTTTGGTTAATACTCATTAGCTACTAAATTTATTCTTTAATGATTCTGATGCTTGTATTTATCATAAACAATTCTTTGACAGTCTATACATTTAACTTTAAATTACTAATGAAATTTCTATCACACCTACAAAATCCGCGCATCGACGATGTGCATGCAAAAACATGTTTTACATCGACCCTGCATGTAAAAACCACTTTGCATGTGCATACGACCGTAACCACTATTCGTATCAGGGTAACGTTCTAGTTGTCCGATTTTAAAGCATACTTTAAAAATCATTATAAAACAACCGTGACTTAGATATATACAGTACATTAATTAGTTAGTAAAACCTATGCAAGACATTTATACTTCAATTTAAGAAGAGTTTTACAACATTTCTAAATATTCTACTATCTAAAAACTGCGGACAAAATTATACATTGATAACGTTCGATAAGATTTTTTCCATGTAGAATTCTGCAGAATTACGTCAGAATCACCACCAAAACCATTTGTTTTCATTGTTTAAACCCCCTAAATCCCCCAAAACTGAAAAAATCGTTAAAATGTACGTAGCAGTAAGATATATTTTTATTTATTTTTTAAAATAAGGTACAGAAATTAACTTTGTTAAGTTGTAAGGGTAATTAAATAATGTTTGACGGTGCACAGTGGGCCAGCATCTAGACAAAAGTCCAAAATTAATTTGTGTGTAGATGTATTATATATATATTGTATTAAAATAAAGCGTTCATACATAAAGAAAATGATATTTATAAAACGATGTATCTATACATTGAAACAGTATGTCATGCAAAATCTTGTTGTAAGAAGTTTTAACAAAGTGAGCCAGTATGACTGTCTGGTAGCTTTGACTGATCTTTTTGTTTATAACTATCGACTGATGTGGTTTATATATTGTTTTCCATGTATAGGCATTTCTAAACATATTTATGTATATTTTTTTATTTAGTATTTTTTATCATATTTATTGCAAAATAGATAAAATGTACATATATATTATTCGAGATTTTATGTGTCATAGAGTGCCAAAAGTTTGGCACAGTTAGGCACAGCATAAAATTGATATCAATCATCTAATAGTCTAATGAATAATTAAATAAAATTTAGCTGCATATAATTGCCTATTTGGCTTTTATAGCAAGTTTAATATAATTAAATGACCAATTTTTGTGCATTTTTTGTATATGTTTTTACAGTACTTATTTTATATTTTAGAGCAGTGAAACATGTCGATTACGAATAATGATTTATTTCAAATTGCTAACAACCTTTTAATAACGTGTTTAGTGCCACTTCAATTGACAACAAACTCTCCTAATTGTGACAAAAAAATAATTTGGAAAAACCCTAAACCATCTTCAACATTATTTTGTCGACCTGTGCGATTTAGATATGTAAAGGAATCCATTGATGTAATTCAAAACGAAGAACAATATTTAAAAAATGCAATAAAAAGTTTAAAACTCACTGTTGTTAATGAAAATACCAATATATATCATGAGTTACATATAATAATGATAGATGGAAACGCTTGCACTGCTTTATCAGAAGTAACAAACTCTTTCCAATGTTGCAGCATATGTGGCTCTAGTCCCAAATCTATGAATGATATAAAAAAAGTGATTGAAAGACCTATTGATGATAAATCTGTTTCATATGGTCTTTCAACACTACATGTATGGATAAGGCTGATGGAGCGCTGCTTACATATTGCATATAAACTATCAATTCAGAAATGGCAGACAAGAACTCAAATTGAAAAAGAAATAGTAAAAAACACAAAACGAATATTCAAAATTTATTTAAAGAAAAAATGGTTTAGTTGTAGATGTGCCAAAATCATCTGGTTTTGGTACATCAAATGATGGCAATACAGCTCGTATAGACTTTTTAAAAACTCTGCTGTCACAAGTAAGATAACCAATATAGACCTAAATTTGTTAGAGAAACTGCATGTCATATTGTGTGTCTTGTCATCAGGACTCAATATTGATTGTGATAAGTTTAAAATATACTGTATTGAAACTGCAAAGTTGTATGTTTCCCTTTATGAATCATATTATATGCCACAGTCTCTTCATCAAATTCTCATTCACAGAGTTGATGTCATACGAAATTTTAACTCACCAATCGGTGTACTATCGGAAGAGGCCCAAGAAGCCAGAAATAAGGATTTTAAGAAATTTCGTGAATAATTCAGTAGAAAATGCTCCCGAAAGAAAACAAATGAAGACCTTATGAGAAGACTCCTTTGTTCATCAGATCCAATAATTAGTTCAATTCGAAAACCTAATACTAAAAAAACTAGTAATAAATTGCTTTTATTTTATTAAATGAAAATTAAATTATGAAAAGTACATTTTACGAAGAACTCTTTTTGGAATATCTGATTTTTTGAACTATATATACAGTAATTATAATCAGCTAGCTATTAAAAGATAATCAATCAAAAATTTTAATGTTAGTATTGCTTATTGTCATGTATAGTTTATATAGTTCCTGTATAATATATGAGTTTTATATTAAATATACATTGAACAATTTATGAAAAAAACACAATTTGATGTTTGTTTTAGAAAGTTTACACATTTTTTTATAAATATTAGCAAAATATTTGTATACAAATATTTTTTTTATTTCACTTATTGTTGTTATAATAATTTGTTGTATAAAAACCTTTGTTACAGCAATTAGGTAAAAAATCTTCACTAGAGTGAAATTAAAATAAAAACTCTATTATATTGAAAATTCCAATAAAGTGGTATTTGGCAACTGTAGTGTTTTTTTATCCGGTCATTTTTGGTAAGATTTATTTAGTTTATGATTAAAACTATTATTTAAAGAAAAAATATCTTATGATTTACAATAAAATAATGTTTTATTAATTTTGTCCCAAAATTGGTGCAGTGCAGGGGGCATGATTTGGGCAAGAATAGTGGACAGCCAGTTAATTCGTTAGTCCTCCAGGGTTAAGAAAGGCATCAAGATGAATTAATAGAAATATGTCGCGTTTTTAAACGATAGTTTTTCCCCCTAGTACAGATCCCAAAAGACGTGCCTTTAAGAGGAAATTAATGTTTATGCACGACAATGCGCCTTGACATGACTCACGGCTTCAAAAAATATCAAAGATGACAATAATAATCCAGTGACCACCACATAATCTTAATTGTATTGAAAACTTATGGTCACTCATAAAACAATCTTAGAAAATCAAGTTATTCGAGAGAAGGGTAGTTATATCCATATGTAAAAATATTAAAAATTGCCATTATTTATTTTTAAGAATGCATTTAATCATTGCAACCTCAAAAAATATAATAATAAAATAATAATAATAAATAATAAAATAATAATTTTATAACCACATATCTTAAGATTTATGCAAACGTGCATAATATCAATCAATGATTAGTTTATTTGTTATAATTTCTACTTAAGTTAACATTTGCTAGTGATTTTTTGACGAATTATGTATACCCGGTATACTGTATATATATATAACTTATGTATTACTTAAACCATAAACATTTATCTCTTATAGAATTCTTTTTATCTTAAAATGTATATCTTGTATAATAACTATAAGCACCCTGTATAATAAAAAAAACATTTTTTAACATTTTTTTAAAATAATTTAGTGATAAATGAGTGAATAAAATTAAAGTCTTGAATGTTTGTATGTGTTTTTTAAATCATAAATAAGTGTAGGACAAAATAAATATTTCTGTGACGTACAACTTATGTCATCTTCTCAACCGACTTGTTTCCGCATCGCATCACTTTTCCGTGTTCAAATACCTATCACAGATACGTATTGTCTAGGAGTATTAAAAATTTGCGTGTCGAAAAGTGATGCGATGCGGGGAAAAAAGTCGGTTGAGAACACGTCTTTATATTGGAGAAAACTTCCACCAAAACAACGACAAGAACAACAACAAAAACAGATAACTGTGTAAGGAATACTTCGCTTCGTTGTAATCCACAATTATATACAACAATAATCCAACGATTATACAATAATAATCTAACTGTGATACATTAATAAACCAACTATTATTCAATAGCAAGTACGAGTAAATGCTACGCATTAAAAGCTGTGTTTGTATGTTAAAAAGTTTCTAAAATGTTCAATTTTTAATACAATTCTATATAGGGTAAGTCCACCAAGTTCGTCATATTGCCTTTGAAGTTCATCACCCTTAAATGTTAATTATTTAATGCTTTTTATAATGTTTCAATGATTAATTTTGCATTTTTCAATTTATTTTTTTTATTTCCCACGAATTAAATTATAATTAACCACAAAATAAATCATAAGAATAATTCAAT
>JARUHE010311885.1:0-11968 GCA_031471125.1 Archaeomysis grebnitzkii | reverse complement strand
CGTGGGGAAACCCTTTAGCTAAGTCCCCTTCTTAAATAGCTATCTATTAGCTAAGGGAAAACCCTTCCCCTTGGCCCTCTTGGGAAATAGCCAAGATTTAGTGGCTATTAGCCATCAAAATGCTACTAGGGATTCATATGTCTGTTACTTGTATCATACTTTTAGCCACTGAATGTCTATGTGTCGATAGTTTGTTATTTGGAGGAGAATAAAAACTGTAAACATTCTGTTAAAATCTTTATTTATTTAAGAAATAATTATATTTATATATATATATATAGACAAATATGTGAAAAATTCGAAATAATATTTCTAGTGTTTACTGGCAACAATCCTTAGCTCGGGAATGTATTAAAATGAGTCGGCTAAGTCTTCGTCTTTGATAACTTTTGATTTATAAACTAAAATTATTATTTTTGTTTTTGAACATATCTGTATCTTTAACATCGTTTTGACAAATTTAATCAACATTTAAAAATAAAATTAAAATAAATCCCCACGACTCATTCGAACACATTTTTTTCAATATGTCAATTGTTGGCAACTCTATTTGGCTGTAAGCTTGTTGGACGGCGTTCCAAAGAACAACTGTGGGTGTTCAGTTTAAAACCATGCTGCGTCCAGAAAGGTAACGAATTGAGTTCTTCAAGAAAACTAAGATAATTACTGTACACCAAAATAGCGGGCGTTGTTTTGCTTTAAAATGTTTTGGAATAGCCCAGGGGGTAGCTTGTATTGTGTTAGATTGTTTTGTGATTTAAACTGTGAATTGTGGCAGTTTGAAACTGAAGACATTTTAAAATAATACAAGTAACTTATATTAATTTTAAGTCGCTTTGGTTCTGAAATGCCTTAACTTGTAGTTTAAATCACTAAACAATGTTGACATGTTATATGTTGCCTGGTGTGTTGTTTTAAAATATTTGAAAATGAAATAGTTATTATTGAGTTAGGCAATGCATACTTGTCTGCACAGAAAGAGTTAATTTATGTAATGTTTTGGCAATAAAAAAGTAAATTGAACAAATAATTTGAATGAAAAAGTAGAAATTGAGCAAGCAGGCTTTACCTTTTTCTTGCTAAAATTGTGCGAAATGTCGAGCTATTTTTGTTACTTGACTGTATAGAAACGGTTGAATTTCATAAAGTTTCGGCAAGAAAAAAGTAACATTTGAATAATAATCTAAAAAAAAGGTGAAAGTTTAGGAAGCTCTACTTTTTTCTTGCCTAAATTGTACGAAATGTGGTGAGGTTATTGTCACTTGTCTGCACAGAAACGCTTATATTTCGTAAGGTATTTGCAAGAAAAAAGTAAAGTTTAAACAAATTGTCTGGAAAAAATGTAGTTTTTAAGCAAGCTTCATTTGTTTTACTTAAGTTGTGCAAATGTCGAGATGCGTAAGTAACTTTTCGACAAAGAGCCTGTTGCATTTCGCAAAATCATAGCAAAAAAACTCAAGTTTTTAGGAACGCGCGTCACGAAAAAAGTAAACGAAAAGTTAGGTTTTTCTTATTTATTTACATAATGTCTGAAACTTTATCCATAGTTTCAGCATCCGAAATGGTGATGATTATTAAAATGATGGTGATGGTAAGAGTGAGGATGATTATGATAGTGATGGTGATGGTGGTGATGTCGGGCTTTCTGAGCCTACAAGGCGCAGGACAGAACAATATATTTTTCAATAAGTTATTTCAGTCATTATATTAAACTAACACAATGGTTAAATTAAGCATTATTGAAGACAATAAACCATACAAGAAATATATTTTTTTCATAATTTATGAAAAAATTTTCTTTATCTTTATTGAACATTTTGAAAAATTGTTATTACCCGTATCATTTTTTGAGAAAAATTAAATAATGAGAACAAGAAAAAAGAATAACAATAAAAAAACAAAAAGGTAAGAAATATAATAAAATGAAATAAATTAATAAGTAAATAAACAATAAAAAATAAACAAATAAAACAATAAATAAATAAACAAACAAATAGAAAAAAATAGGATAAAAAATAAAAATAAATATCAATAGAGCCAAAAAAGGCGGGAAAATAATATAGCCGGAAGACATTTGGCGGGAAAAAAAATTCTATAAATGTGGATAATGAAGAAAATAATTCTTGCTGATAATATCGTCATCACTTCTAATGAACCAACTAAGTTTTTTATTATTTTTTGTCTTTTACACTTTCTTTTATTGTCTTTCTTATTTTATTATTTTCTGTCTTTTGTATTTTCTTTTATTGTCCTTCTTTTTTATTATTTTTTGTCTTTTACATTTTCTTTTATTGTCTTTCTTTTTTATTATTGTCTGTCTTTTACATTTTCTTTTATTGTCTTTCTTTTTTCTTATTCTCTGTCTTTTACATTTTCTTTTATTGTCTTTCTTTTTTATTATTTTCTGTCTTTTATATTTTATTTTATTGTCTTTCTTAACTGTTTTATTATTTTTTGTCTTTTATATTTTCTTTAATTGTCTTTTTTAACTATTTTATTATTTTCTGTTTTTTACATTTTCTTTTATTGTCTTTCTTATTTTTTTTTATTATTTTCTGTCTTTCTTAACTTTTTTATTATTTTGTGTCTTTTAAATTTTATTTTATTGTTTTTCTTAACTTTTTTATTATTTGCTGTCTTTTACATTTTCTTTTATTGTCTTTCTTAACTTTTTTTTATTAGTTTTTGTCTTTTTCATTTTCTTTCTTTGTCTTTCTTAACTTTTTTATTATTTTCTGTCTTTTACATTTTCTTTTATTGTCTTTCTTAACTTTTTTATTATTTACTGTCTTTTACATTTTATTTTATTGTCTTTCTTAACTTTTTGATTGTTTTCTGTCTTTTACACTTTCTTTATTGTCTTTTTTAATTTTTTCTACCTGTCTTTAACACTTTCTTTTATTGTACTACATTTTTTTAGCAAAATTGAAAGAAAGTTATGGAGCAAAAATAAAATAAAAGTTAAAGACAAACAAGATGTGTTTTCCAAGATATAGAAGAATCCAATGGCAGTATACACTGATGTGTATTTAGAATCGTAGAAGAGTTTAATACTATTGCATAAGAGTATAATACTATTATATAAGAGTTCACTACTATTGTATAAGAGTTTAATACTATTGTATAAGAGTTTAATACTATTGTATAAGAGTTTAATACTATTGTATAAGAGTTTAATACTATTATATAAGAGTTTACTACTATTGTATAAGAGTTTAATACTATTGTACAAGAGTTCAATATCATTGTGTAAGAGTTTAATACTATTCTATAAGAGTTTAATACTATTATATAAGAATTTAATACTATTGTATAGGAGTTTAATACTATTCTATAAAATTGTAATACTGTTATGTAACAGTTTAATACTATTGTATAAGAGTTTGATACTATTTTATAAGAACTGTATGCTATTTTATAATAGCTTGATACTATTGTATAAGAGCTGTATGCTATTTTATAATAGCTTAATACTATTGTATAAGAGTTTAATACTATTTTATACGAATTAGATATGATGTCGAATACAAAAAATGTTAAATGGTCAATAGTTCAACTTAGTCGATATTACAATTTATATTTATCATAAAAAGCAATAGCAAATAAATTTAAAAAATTTAAAGATTTTTTTCTTCTTGAAAAATGTCTAGACTTTATTTTCTTGATGATTAATTTTAATAACTGTGAAAATATGTAAAAATAATAAACATGAATTCGTAGTAAGTAAAAATGTTTGCACACAATATAACAACAACAACAAAAACAAGGACAACAAAACATATAAAACGTCTGTAAATTAACTGCAATTTCTAATAAAAAGATACACACATAATTTATCCTAAAAGAAAAGTTTAAAATATTTGTAACATTTGCCATATTTTATCATACTTGTGCATGGATCAACAATAACGCAAGTGAGGTAAGTTCTATGTTATTCGAATGTGGGCTGCCTCACTTGTACTATTGCCGATTTATGTAAGAAGGCAAAAACATATTGACTAACTTCTCGTGCGTTACCGACTATGACATTTATTATTGGGGCGATTCTGTGTATTTATTCGCCAGTTTTATTGCTGGTAAATTCTAATAAACAACTTTGAAATGGTTCTTAATAGACTTTCTGTCTATTCAGACCGGCTTCTCTAAAGACCTGTAAGAGTTACGTGGACTTCGAATCTCTCGTTTTTTTTCTGATTTATAAGAAAGTTTTGTGATAGAAAATGGAAATTTGTTTCTTTTTTTGCTTAAAAACCTGTTGTGGTTCTACTTCAATATTTAGGGTTTCAAACTTTTCCTCTATAATATAATTCCACACGATTATCATTTTTAAAAACAAGGACTCAACTACATTAAGGATTGTATTGAAAACACTGCAGTTCAAGACCGAAGTACACTGAAAACATTTAACTAACTCTTATGTCTAAAATATTCAACATTGCCTTCATCAAATTGACTAACCTTTGTTAACAGTGCACACTTTTATGTTGATTCTATCAACTTTTTTGTGATTCAATCAAAATCGTATCACATTGGTGCATTGTGATACAAATTTGAATGAATCAAAAATAAAGTGTTCACTGCTAACAAAGGTTAGTCAATTTGACTATGCCAATGTTGACTATCTTAGACATATGAGTTAGTCAAGTGTGTTTGGTGTAGCACAGCAGTTATGGTTTTTGTATGGAAATGTATAGGCTTCCCGCAAAGGCCTTAGGCTATACAAAGGTTTAACCCCCACAGTGCATGGATAGAGTTGGTTGCAGGAAGTTTCTAATACAGTATACGAGTGATGCGGCGGTGTCTGTTGTAGACGTCCGTCAACATGTTAGTATTACTATTATTTTCAATAACACTCCATGTTGGTGCAGGAATCACTAACCTGCACTAACCTGCACTAACCTGCACAATCACTAACCTGCACTAACCTAACCTGCACTAACCTGCACTAACCTAACCTGCAGTAATATTTTGGAGTTGTTATTTCTATATGTAAGAGCAATATCGTGAATAAGTTTAGGAATAAGCAGCATAATGAATTGTTTAAAGTTGATACAAAATAGAAGAGATAAACTGGCAAGGGGGGAAGAGTGAGTCTTCGCACTTCAGTAGCCCCGAGATGTCAATTAAGTGAGAACAGCATAAGTTTAGTCCGTTGAAAATTATCCTCCTTGATTAGTAGCTAGGAAGTAAATTTAGTGCGGGGCACTAACAATATAGTTGTTTTATTAACACGTTTGCTATTATTATTATTATTACTTTAGTATCATCACCATAATTATTCATATTATTAGTGTTGTTAGCTCTGTTGCTATTATTATTATAATTATTATTAGTATTGCTTTTAATTTTGTCATTATTATTATTCACAAACACACAACCATGTTATGGAAATCCCTTTATATTGTGTAGTTAATTGAATTTATGTAAATTGAATAGCTGGACTGTGTTGTTGGTCCATTTAAAGATAGAGAACAGTTATGAGAAAATTATTGTTTTCCAAATTATTTCGTTTTGTAATATAATTAATTTTACAATTTATTTTCATGACTTTTTTTATTGGTTTTTGAACACAAAGATATTTTTTGAAATCGATTGCATTGAATGAATTAAATAAAATATAACTAAATTAAATCAAATGAATATAAATTTTATTATTAATCGAACAAGGATGATGTTTTTTTATTACTTTTATTCTGTTATTTCCATTTTTCTTGTCTCCCTTTATTCTTTTTATCTCTTTTATCAATTTCTCCTTTCATTTTTCTTTTCACTCTTTATGCTTTCATTTTTTTCATGTCTCCCTTTATTATTTTTCTTCCCATTAAAATTGTTTTTTTATGGATCACTTTTCTTTGATAATCATAAGAATATAAAATTCATTGGAGCGAAGCAATTTTCATTTTCAAATAAAAATAACCATAATGATGTGTTTTTTAAATAAGCTGATATTTTTTCAATATTTTTCCAATATCACTAAAATATTTTATTTTATAATAAATTTTAATTAAAAAAATATTGTTTTTAAAAATAATTAATTATTTACAGTTAATTAATCTTTCATTTATGTAAATGTTTTTTTTAATTTTAAATGTATTGTTTTTTTATTTGAATATTTTCCAATTGATAAACTTTGATAAAGAAACTTTGTTCATTAAAGCGAAGGTAAAGTATCGAATTATGGACAGCGCGAAAACATATCTAATTCCAAACCTTCCTAGCAAATGAATATCTACTTAGTATACAAACAAAGGTTGTGCGAGGTAGGCCTAAGTGTTTGTCATGCATATATGACGCTGAATGAAAATGGCGAGGAAATCGTCTTTAACTTCAATGTTCCTGGTTATATTAACACCTTCGCCTTTATAAGAATAAAAAAGAAGGAAGGAAAAGGACATACTGTAGAATGACCATATTCTGAACATCGAAAAAGTAACTTTCAACTTCTTGGTATTCTCCACGGCTGGTGCATGGCATGGGTAAAAAAGGTGACGATTAACATAAGCGGCGAACATAAGTAACAGATAAAAGAAATGAAGCATACTTTCATGTCATCAATTTAGTTAAAAACAGAATCAGATTTGCCCTTTCAAAATGCATTCTGATCTCTATAATATTAGTCAGAGCTAAACAGGAATTGAAGACTGATTTATCTCAAATACTAATTGATTGCCGTTTATTTTTATCTTATCATAGATATACAAGAATCAAAATACCCATGGGTGTTCTTGTCTTATTTTATCAAACGTCTGATATGAGCTCTATTTAAATCTTTGGGTGTTGGGCTCTATTTTATTTTTATTGGTTGTTTTTTCATAACCTGAAACACAATCAATAAAAATAGACGTAGCTCTAGCGCCCATAGATTTTCTTACCATGTCAGACATTTGTGGACATTTTATTTAAACCTTTGGTTGTTTGGCTATCTTCTGTTTTTATGTATGATGTTTCATAGCTTGAAATAGCAAACATACAAATACAAGAAGTCAAATTTCCATGGGTGTTCTTATCTTGTCTTATCAAACGTCTGACATGAGATTTATTAAAATCTTTAGGCGTTGGGCTTTATTTTAATTTTGTTGGTTGTTTTTCATAACCTGAAATAAAATCAATAGAAATAGAAGTAGTTCCAGCACCCATAGATTTCTTTACCATATTTCTTTACCAGACGTTTGTAGGACTTTTATTTACACCTTTAGTCATTTGGCTATCTTCTGTTTTTATGTATGATGTTTCACAGCTTGAAATAGCAAACATAGAACTATAAGAAGTCAAATGCCTATCGGTGTTCTTATCTTGTCTTATCAAACGTCTGATATGACCTTTATATAAACTTTTGAGTGGTTGACTTTCTTGTAATTTTATTTTTTTTTTTTCTATAATCTGAAACCTTGTGTACCGTTTCTACCTCATCAGACGCTTTTAACACTATGGATTGGTAATGGGCAGTTCAATATAGTAGGCCTATTGCATGAAGATTCTACCAGAGGCTCTTATTTTTATTTTGCAACTAGTTTTTTGGAGATAATGTATGGTCAAAGACTTAACATGTAATTTTGCTCATTCAATTACATCAAAATGATTTGTCGTGTGGCTTTTCTTTGTTCCACCATGCTTAATGCAAAGTTAAAACATTAGGAATAATGTTTCAGAGGTAAGTGTTAATTAATTGGTGAGAAAAACTCAACAAGTATAGAATTATTATAGATGAGTGAACACTGAACAGTCATTACATCAATCGACGACTCAATTTATTTACTATAGAAAAACTATAAATATTTTGTTCTGTTTTTGTCTTATAAAACATCTTAATTTTGTTATATTATAAATAAAAATATGTTTATATATGTATAAATGGAAATATAAGCCAAATTTACTTGAAATTGAGAGTATGTTTTGTTTCTGAAAATGGTATCAGATGTACGATAAATATACAGATTAATTAAATTTGTACAATAACGTCTAGCTTGTCAGTTTGGCAGCATATATTAGGATGATGTTTGATATTACTTTTAATAAAGCATTAGTAAATAAAAAAGTTAATACTTTAGTAATACTGATGTCTGTTTACAAAAAGAGCTGGTCAAAAATATAAAGCTGTATTGTACAAATGAAAAACAGAAGAAAAAAAATGAAAACTGGTTGCCAGGAAAAAAATTGACTCGGAAAAGTCCGATACTGCCCATCCATAGTATATAGATCAGTGGTCATATCCAGAGAAAATATTCTTTGCAGGTTGTAATTGACGCTAACTTTTATAACATTAATATGACCTTTAAACGTTTTTCACATAGATAACAGGCTATATCTCAAACATACTGTTTCTGAAGAACTCATACAAACATTTTGCACTTCTTTTAATACATATATATACGGTATATATAATATATTATATAATGCTAATTGTATCTTGGTTCCCATATGTCATCTTACGGCACACTCTACCCTAAAACAAACCATAGATTCAAATCGGGCTGAAAAAACTGGAAAGGTGCTTCTGGAGTGTTATGCGACAAAAGGATCAGCGCAAGAGTAAAAGGAAAATTCTACAAAACCGTGGTAAGACCAGTAATGACATACGGAGCGGAAGCTTGGCCCATCAAAAAGGCTCAAGAGAGAAAACTGGATGTGACAGAAATGAGGATGTTGAGATTCATGTGTGGAATTACAAGGCGTGATAGGATCATAAACGAAAGAATTAGAGGCTCAACCAAAGTGGTGGAATTATCGAAAAAGGTACCAAGTTTTAGATACAAAACAAAATTTCTAACTCTAAATACTTTTGAGCGAAAGTGTAAAGTTCTTAGCTTGAAGAGTTACAGAAAACTTTGTTAAACCAAAGTTTTCATTAAGACCATTTTGACAAATACTATCAAGAGTATTTTTTTAAATTAAAATTTACTGAGTTATTTCCATAAAATAGAATTTTTAACTTTTTGCTGAAAAAAACTACAATTTCTTTTGACAAAATATATTTAGTACTTTATTAAAACTTTAATTTGATTTCAACTCAACTTTATAAAAATTTGATTGAAAAACGTTTTGGTAAATTTATTTGTTGAAAAATATAAGTTAAAAACCCAAGTTAAAAAATGTCTAATTTATTTAATTAGTTTTTTTGGCTGACTAATTTTTTTTGTTAAACAAATGTTTTAATTACTAATTGTTTTTTCCATTGAAAAATACAATATATAAAAACTAACTTTAAGGATATCCTATAGCTAATAGTCAAAGGAAATTTTCCAAAAATAGCCAGCTATCGTCCGTTTCAAATTAGCTAGCTAATAGCCGAAGGAAAATCCTTAAGCCTAGTCCTCTTCCTAAATAGCTATCTATTAGCTAAGGGAAACCCCTTCCCTTTGGCCCTCTTGTAAGATAGCCAAAAATTAGTGGCTATTGGCCATTGAAATGCTACCAGGGATTGTTATTATTATTATTATTATTATTATTTGTATTATTGTTGTAATTATTGTTATTATTATCATTATTAATATAAATATTTTTATTTTTAATATTATTATTAGTGTTATTATTATAAGTATTGTTATTATTATTATTATTGTTATATGAAATATTATTAAAAATTGACCAACTCATCAATATACAAATTCTTTTTTTTTCAATGTTAAAAAAATTATATCAATAAATTCATTTAAAACAATAAGAAACATCTAAAAATATTTTCTTCAAAATAAACAATTAAAAAAACTTGTTCAAAAAAATAAATACTTCGGCAAAATCTATTTATTTTGAAATACGAATAATTATTTAAATATATTTATTTAGAAAAAAATTTAAAAACAAAAATTGGCAAAACTATAAAAATGTAGAAGTTACACAATTTCACCTCAAATTGTTTTCAAATTCAATTTAAAAATAATTGAAAGAGTTAAAAATTTCAATTTTTATTTCGCTATTTCAATTTTTTAAATATTTCAAAACCATAAAATTTGTTAAAAATATTTTATTAAAGTTTATTTAAATTTTATTTTAAATAAAGTCTTTCAGAATTTCGAAATTAAATTCAAGAAATTTTTAAAATATGAACTGAATTAAAAGCTGAAAATGGCACAAATTTGAATTTTTAAATGTTTGTTTTTCATTTTATTGAATAAAATTTAAAAATTGAATTAAATTAAAAAATTGTGTAAAACTTTATAAATTTAATAAAATTTAAATATTCAAAGAAAAAGATATAATAAATACTATTTTATTGAATAGCATTATAAATTAAATTAAACTTTATTGAATAACATTTTAGAAATTGAATAAAATTTTATTGAATAACATTTTAAACATTGAATAAAATTTTATTGAATAACATTTTAAACATTGAATAACATTTTAAACATTGAATAAAATTTTAGAAACTGAATAGAGTTTATTGAATAACATTTTAAACGTTGAATAAAATTTTATTGAATGACATTTTAGAAATTGAATATAATTTTATTTAATAACATTTTAAACATTGAATACAATTTTAGAAACTGAATAGAGTTTATTGAATAACATTTTAAACATTGAATAAAATTTTATTGAATGACATTTTAGAAATTGAATATAATTTTATTTAATAACATTTTAAACATTGAATAATATTTTATTGAATAAAATTTTAAACGTTGAATAAAATTTTATTGAATAACATTTTAAACATTGAATAAAATTTTATTTAATAACATTTTAAACATTGAATAACATTTTATTGAATAACATTTTAAACGTTGAATAACATTTTATTGAATAAAATTTTAAATATCGAAAAACATTTCAGAAGTTGAATAAAATTTTATTGAACAACATTTTAAATATTGAATTGAAAAGATAAAATAAATATTATTTGAAATGGTAATTCTAAAATGTTCTACGCTTTATGATGAAAAATATTCGTGTATAAAATTAAATAATATATTGTTATTATTAATAGTAACTGTAATATTAATGATATATTATTCGTATTTATATTAATGGCAATATTAGTAATGTTCTATTATGTTTATTGATAGTAATAAGAATAATAGTATAATATTATTATTGACAATAATTGTAACAATAGTAATATATAGTTTTTATATATAATAATGGTAATATCTTATTACTATTATTAAAAACGATAATAATAACATATTATTACTGTCAATATCAATGGTAATAGCAGGGCTAGTTACAGAAATGCGTCCCACAGGGTGAAATGCGTTCATTTTGTCAAAAAATTATAATAACTTTTTTCAAAATTTGTTAAAATTTGTAAAACATATATCGTTGTAATCTGTACATGATTGGTGATAAACTATAGATAATGTAAACATTTAAAACCTAATGTGTTGTAAAATACATGCGTATGAATGATAGGTGGACGCAATTCAGCAACTTACCCCAGTTATAGCTTTGATTTTAATAATATTCATATATTATTATTTTAGTAACATAGTATTAATGTTAGTAACATAATACTATTGTTAGTAATATATTATTATTGATAGTAACATAGTATTATTGTTAGTAATATATTATTATTGTTAGTAACATAGTATTAATGTTGGTAACATAATACTATTGTTGGTAATATATTATTATTGTTAGTAATATATTATTATTTTTAGTAACATAGTATTAATGTTAGTAACATAGTACTATTGTTAGTAATATATTATTATTGTTAGTATTATATTATTATTGTTAGCAATGTATTATTATTGTTAGCAATATATTGTTAATGCTAGTAACATAATATTATTGTTAGTAATATATTATTATTGTTAGCAATATATTGTTATTGCTAGTAACATAATATTATTGTTAGTAATATTTTGTTATTGTTAGTAATATATTATTATTGTTAGCAATATATTGTTATTGCTAGTAACATAATATTATTGTTAGTAATATATTATTATTGTTAGTAATATATTATTATTGTTAGCAATATATTGTTATTGCTAGTAACATAATATTATTGTTAGTAATA
>JARUHE010311863.1:0-11968 GCA_031471125.1 Archaeomysis grebnitzkii | reverse complement strand
ACCCATGTACTAGGAGAGAACAAAGTTGTGCGTTATTGGTGTTCCAAATTTATATTATCATTGACATTTTATTTTATACTAACTTTGGTAACTTTTTTAAATACTTAACCACAAATATATATATTTTTTTTACATGACCTAAGCTAAAAAAGCGGTTTACTTCAATAAAAAAACATTTCTGAAAAAAAATTTCAAATTTTACTTTTTTTGGACTTTTGGCCAAAATTTGAGCTGTTCCTGGCACTGTGCGATGGTGCGTAAGTTTTTTGACTTTATATAATTTAAATATAATATTACAATAAAATATAATTTAAATATAATATTATGATAAAATATGATTTAAATACAATTTTACAATAAAATCTAATTTAAATATAATACTACTATAAAATATAGTTTGACAATAAAATATAATTTAAATATAATATTACGATAAAACATAATTTAAATATAATATTATAATAAAATATAATTTAAAAATAACATTATAATAAAATATAATTTAAATATAATATTACAATAAAATATAATTTAAATATAATATAATAATACAATATAATTTAAATATAATTTTACAATAAAATATAATTTAAATATATACTACTATAAAATAAAGTTTAACAATAAAATATAATTTAAATATAATATTACAATAAAATAAAATTTAAATATAATATTATTATAAAATATAATTTAAATATAATATTACGATAAAAGATAATTTAAATATATAATGAACATAAATTATAATTTAAATATAATACTACTATAAAATATAGTTTAACAATAAAATATAATTTAAATATAATATTACAGTAAAATATAATTTAAATATAATATTATGATACAAAATAATTTAAATATAATATTATGATAAAAGATAATTTAAATATAATATTACAATAAAATATAATTTAATTATAATATTACAATAAAATGTAATTTAAATATAATATTATAACACAACATAGTTTAAATATAACTGACAATACATTCTAATTTAAATATAATACTACTATAAAGTATAATTTAAATATAATAATACAATAAAATATAATTTAAATATAATACTACTATAAAATATAATTTAAATATAATAATACAATAAAATATAATTTAAATATAATATTATAGTAAAATATAATTTAAATATAATTTTACAATGAAATCTAATTAAAATATAATACTACAATAAATTATAATTTAAATATAATAATAAAATAAAATATAATTTAAATATAATATTATCATAAAATATAATTTAAATATAATATTACAATAAAATATAATTTAAATGATAATATAACGATAAAAGATAATTTAAATATAATATTAACATAAAATATAATTTAAATATAATATTACAATAAAATCCATTTTAAATATAATAATACAATAAAATATAATTTAAATATAATATTACAATAAAATATAATTTAAATGATAATATTACAATGAAACATAATTTAAATATAATATTACAATAAAATTTAATTTAAATATAATATTACAATAAAATTTAATTTAAATATAATATTACAATCAAATATAATTTAAATATAATATTACAATAAAATATTATTTAAATATAATATTAACATAAAATACAATTTACATATAATATTACAATAAAATTAAATTTAAATATAATAATACAATAAGATATAATTGAAATATAATATTGCAATAAAATATAATTTAAATGATAATATTACAATAAAATTTAATTGAAATATAATATTACAATAAAATTTAATTGAAATATAATATTACAACACAATATAATTGAAATATAACATTACTACAAAATATAATTTAAATGTAATATTAAAACACAATATAATTTAAATATAATATTACAATAAAATACAATTTAAATATAATATTACAATAAAATATACAATAATGACTGGCCCTCAAGGCATTCAAGAAATGAAGAAACATGATGTTAATCTGACTTTAAAGACAGATCTTATCGATTTGAAGACATTTCCATATTAATGAGGCCAGATCTTTCGTCTAAATGTTCATACGATGTTACAGACCAAAGATGAAGATTTAATACCAGCGTTAAACAACAAAAAACATTTTAAACTCGTCTGAAATCATCAGAAAACCTAACTTTATCCAATGATGGCCATTTCAAAATTGCAAAACATATGTCCACGTGGCAGAAGGAACAACCAAAAACGTTGTCTATAAAAGAACCGTTAAAATAAATAAACAAAATAAATATTTTGACTAGATAAATCAATTTGAATAGTTTGTTTTCTTCTAACAAATTCTTCAAACAAAAATGGAACAATGGAATCATTTACCATGCACAAGTTATGAAAAAACGTCTTGAAAGTAGCCGTTGAAAATAAAGTAAAATTCATTAACTGTGATCTTTAAGAAAACAATTTTTTTATTTAATGACTGGAAAGGTTGATTTATTTGTTTATAATTTATAAATTAAAAAATAACTTAAGAGAGACATGGAAGGAATCAACCAATGGTATCATTATATTCTACTCAATGTCGCAGAAGATTCTGAATAATTGAACAGTTTTGGATGAAACAAGGAAAGATAAGTAAAAATACGCCCAAAAAACTTGTGAAATATCACAATATCAGATACATGCCAAATAACACGTTAAGATTGACCTAAGCTGGAAGAAGTTAAAGAAAGCTAATTTATAGCTGACATTCCTAGATCTTATTTTCTTCATCCATTATCTCGAGATAGCCAATCACTTTTTATAGAAACACAATTCAATCAAAATTTGAAAAATCTCCAGAGTAGAAAATTACTTGAAACTATTTCTCCCAAAAGGTTTTCTAAGTTGTCATTTACCATAAAAACTACAAAACACTTTTCTTGACCTGTTTTTGAATTCCAGTTGAACATTTCTCTAAAAATATCTGAAAGTTATTATCTTAACACTTTAACAGTTTCCATTAACACTGGTGATACATAAATTTAGTTGATTATTTCATCATATGTAACACCAGTGATACAATTTTTTCAAACATGTATACAGGCAAATATTAGCCTGTATTCATTTATTGAAAAGTTAACTAACTTGATTTGTATCACTGGTGTTACATAAGATGGAAGAAGCCACTAGACGTATGTACAATTGGTGTTACAAAAAACTGTTAAAGTGTAACATTATATACAAAATTGTATGTATGTACAAATGTACAAAAAGTCACTCAGGGTAACACATATGTTATAAATTATTTTGTTCAATACACATTTGTAATGAATCACGTAATAATTGTTTTGGCCTTGTTAAAAAGTGTAACTTTCAAAATAATAATAAAAAAATAATAATACGAGACAATAATAATAATTACATTTACATTTGTTTCTATTTTTACACAAATAATAACAATGCATTTGATTTATTTGTTTCGTTTTCACTCGTGCGTGATTTGTTTATTTAATTTTTCAACTAAAGTAGTCGAGAAATTACCAACACAACATCGATCTGATGTTAGACCTACCAATGGTATTTGAAGGATCCTTACGTTAAAAAAACTTAAAAACTCACTACTCTACAAAAATTGTGTACCTTACTGTATTCAATTTGTGGAAAGGATCGTATTTATTCGTATTAAATCATATTAAATCATACTGAGTCATATCAAATAATATTCAAGCCACATTAAATCATATTAAATCATGCCATATCATATTCAAGTCATATTAAATCATATTAAATCACATAAAATCATATTAAATCATATTAAATCATATTAAATCATACTAAATCATATCAAATAATATTCAAGCCACATTAAATCATATTAAATTATGCCAAATCATAGTAAAATCATATTAAATCATATTAAATTACATCAAATCATATTAAATTATGCCAAATCATAGTCAAGTCATATTAAATCATATTAAATCACATAAAATCATATTAAATCATATTAAATTATACTGAATCATATCAAATAGTATACAAGCCATATCAAATAGTATACAAGCCACATTAAACCATATTAAATCATGCCAAATCATATTTAAGTCATATTAAATCATATTAAATCATATTAACTCACATCAAATCATATTAAAACCAGTATTAAATCATATGAAAACATATGAAAACAAGTTTCAATTCCTAAACAATCTTTCATGTAGAAATGTAAGGCCAACAAATTGGTATGTCTTTAGCCATAAGTTAACCTTGGGTTAAATTTATGGAGTAAATATATAAATATAAAACCTTGGGTTAAATTTATGGAGTAAATATATAAATATATATCCAATAAATTACATTTTGTTTTAACTGTGTCAACTCATGACGTCATACTTACTTTGGGAAGTATTTTTCAAAATATCACATTCATAGAATTTCTTGACGAGTAATACCTCGATTGAAAAAACAAACAACGCAGTTGAACCTAATTCTGGATTGGGATATGATTATCTAAGATCATTTCAAGAAGAAACACAGACGAGGCAAAGGACAACGTGTCACTCACAGGTGGTTCAGGTATGATTCATATTTCAAGTGACGTGATCGACTCAAAATCGTAAAACATAATTATGTGTTGTTGTGATATATTGGTCTGGATAATAGCATGGCTGACAACAGGCATGGGCGGAGTTTGGAGCAGGCAGGAGAAACCATCGTATATTGACTACATACCTTACGTTAGAATTTCATTCAATTGTCATATTATAAATTTATTTGAAACAAAAAGAAAGAACGAATTTTTTGGCTATATTTTCATGGCGACTTCCCACCAGAGTAATTGGAAACGACGAACCATAACTATTGGACTAAGTGTTCACCAAGGAGGAAGGAGACGTGGAATATATTTGCTGAGTCCCACCACTGTCGAAGAACGACTTTTAACCTAATCCTCTCAGACAGCTCAGAAGATTCATCCAGAAAAACACCAAAAAACGATTACAAGGGCAATTACACAATGATATACTTTATACTTTAAAGATTTTTTTTTAATGATATAAGGCAAGAACTATCAAATATAACTTGAACATTAACAATGTAGAAAGCTTAAACGAACTAATTAAAAACAAAATCCAATAACTCGTTAAAGTGTATATTCCTACCAAAAGACTCATAATATCAAAACAGATTCCAACTTCAATTTTTAAAATTGCTGCAGTAAAAAAAATCTATTTGGCATAACAGATTTTAGGAAAGATTGGGAAAAATATGGAGTACACAGGAATCTAGCGTGTTGCATAGTTGAAAGACACGAT
This sequence comes from Archaeomysis grebnitzkii, assembly GCA_031471125.1. Classification (NCBI taxonomy): domain Eukaryota; kingdom Metazoa; phylum Arthropoda; class Malacostraca; order Mysida; family Mysidae; genus Archaeomysis; species Archaeomysis grebnitzkii. Next base: position 6,735 of record JARUHE010311863.1, on the reverse strand, counting down.
AAAGAAATGGAATTTTATTTGGCTAGAAAATTCAAAGAAAATACCAAACATGTATATAAGCACATAAGAAATAAACAGGTGAATAGAAAAAGAGTAAGTGCGCTTGAAATTAGTTTGGGCAAACCAGTCACAAACAACACTGAAAAGGCCAACCTACTCAACATAAGGTTTGAGCCTGTATTCATCAGTGATTTCAACGACAAAATGCCAGACATACTAGAAAGAACAGTAGTCTTTTTAGAATATTTAAAAATCACTCCTGACAAAGTGAAAAAAACTTTTAACCTCCCTAAAGGAAAACAGTGCCAGTGGTTATGATAGCATCCACCCCAAAGTTCTAAGAGAATGGTCCAATGAGTTGGCACAATCACTATCCGACATCTTCAAAATGTCAATGGAAAGTGGAATAGTCCCTAATTCTTGGTGTTAAACATGAAACATGAAACATGACCGTATATTCTTCTTCTATAGAATGTTTGCAACCACATCTTGCATAAAAAATAAAATTGTAATATTTACATTATGACAATTCAAAAGTATTTTTATTGTTTAATTTCAAATATAAACAAAGACTGAATATATCATAGGTGTATAACTACTTCTATTTCTATGTATATAGAACATATAATTAGTTAACAACAAGCAAATGGCATTTATAATTTATGATCCCTGTTTGAAATAATTATATGACTTTGATTTATACTCAACACATGTGCGGTTGTTGTTACACTATCCAGGACTTTTGATTGAAGAAAAACAGAAGAACAAAATGTAAAACTGAATCAATGAAGGAGTTCGTCCATCTCTAAGCTGAACTCCAACAACAGAAGATTAAAACATGATTTGTTTAAACAAAACATTAAGATGAGAGGTCGTCCATAACATTTACTTTAATTGATATAATCACGTCTGTTGATGTATTTTAATAATGTATTTGAATATATTTAATGTATTTGAATGTAATTATATGTTTTTTGATGTATTTGAATGTATTTGAATGTGTTTGAATATATTTGAATGTATTTGAATGTATTTGAAAGTAGTTCTATGCTTTTTTGATGTATTTAATGTATTTTAATGTTTTTGAATGTATATCTATGCTTTTTGATGTGTTTTAACATATTTTAATGTATTTAAATGTTTTTATATGTTTTCTGATGCATTTGAATGTATTTGAATGTATTTTAATATATTTTAATGTATTTTATTGTATTTAAATGTATTTCTATGCTTTTTAATGTATTTTAATGTATTTGAATGTACAGTATATTAATGTATTTCTATGATTTTTGATGTATTTTAATGTATTTTAATGCATTTAAATGTATTTAAATGTATTTTAATGTATTTTAATGTATTTATATGTTTTCTGATGTATTTGAATGTGTTTGAATGTAATTATTGTATTTGAAAGTACGTATTTCTATGTCTTTAATGTATTTGAATGTATTTTAATGTATTTGAATGGATTTATATGTTTTTTGATGTATTTGAATGTTTTTGAATGTATATCTATGCTTTTTGATGTATTTTAATGTATTTCTATGTTTTCTGATGCATTTGAATGTATTTGAATGTATTTTAATGTATTTTATTGTATTTGAATGTATTTCTATGCTTTTTGATGTATTTTAATGTATTTGAATGTATATTAATGTATTTGATTGTATTTCTATGATTTTTGATGTATTTTAATGTATTTAAATGTATTTAAATGTATTTTAATGTATTTTAATGTATTTGTATGTTTTCTGATGTATTTAAATGTATTTGAATGTAATTATTGTATTTAAATGTATTTCTATGTATTTTAATGTATTTTAATGTATTTATATGTTTTTTGATGTATTTAAATGTATTTGAATGTATTTCTATGTTTTTGATGTATTTTGATGTATTTTGAAATTTTGGTGGAGCACTGCATTGGTGAGAAAGAAGTAATTTCAGTAGTATTTCATAACTATTGCATGACCTGCTTACCTAAGGAGTTCAGACGACGCGATGTCCAGGGTTCACTGACATACAAGAAGCCCGGGAGAACGTGAGCACGAAAATGTCTCGGCCTAGTCCTTCTGCTCAAATACCGACACCTCAAAATACTAAATTCAAGTGAATTCATCACAGCGGAGCTCAAAACCAGACGTCTTTGATCTCTGAGCTTGGTCCTCCGTCACTGCTTATCGCACTATCCAGGTAAACAAGGTTGCCGGAAAGTTCAACTTTCTCGCCTCACACTCCAAATGCTGAAGAGGACTCAATGTCCACACCTAAAATCTAATCTCTGGGTTTAATCTTAATCCAGAAGACTTTGAGTCCAAAGGGCTCTGCTTACCGACTAAGTGTTTCTAGGGAACGCACTAACATTTGCGACGTTTCAACAAAAACGACTGCATCATCAAAAAAATCAAGACCAGTGATGCTCTGCATTTAGATTCAGCAACTGCCCTTCCATTATCTAGTCTAAACACGCATTTAAAAGCCTGTCTTATCTCAGATCTTACTGTGAAGAGATCTCCCCTAACCACGGAAGCAAACACCTTCTTTAAATCGACATAAGCTGCTACGAATCACTCCCGATCTTTGACTGGAGAAAGTCAAGATAGTCCAGGTACCCATACAAAAACAGCGCCACAGGTTCAATGGCGAGTCAGCCACATCGGGACTGACAAGGCTACTAGGGACTCGACCTCCAGAAATTCTTTACAACCTGTCGATTTTTTTGTGTAGTTGGTGTGGCAAATGCCAATTTTTATACAGGTGATAGCAAGTGTAAAAATCGGTAGTGACGATTGTGCCAAAAGGGTTATTTTGGATTATTATGCTTTATTGGCTCTTGTATTAAGTTACTGTACAACACATTTCTATGTTTAAATTGCTGGGAAGGAATGTGGAAAGTAGCTGAGTATTACAGTATGCCAACAAGAATAGTGCATCTGTTGAGAAGTTGGTATGAAGATATCAAAAGCTGTGTTAGACTAGGAGAGGAGGTGGGAGAATGGTTTTCAATAACCATTGGTTTGAAGCAAGGGTGTGTCATGTCGCCATTGTTGTTTACTGTCTATATGGACGCCATGATGAAGAAATTGACAGAAAACACTGCCGATTTTGTGATGGTTGGACGAGAGCAAGTTTTAGACCTGGAGTTTGATGATGATGTGGCGCGGTTGGCTGACACGTGGATGGTCTTGGTGGGGATGGTGATGAGAATGAAGGAGGTTACCCAGATATTTCCCATTAACATTAGTGCAAAAAAGAGTGAAGTGCTCTACATTGGTAGAGAAGAGGTGAACATGCAAGACCTGGAACTTAGAGGGCATGCCATGAAGCGAGTTGAGGAATTCATCTAATTGGGAAGTGCAGTGACTGCAGATGGGAAATGTGATCGAGATATAGAAAGAAGGAGAGCAGGAGCGAAAACAGCATTTGGGTGCTGAGACAAAGAGTGTGGGGGAGAAGAGAGATTAGCCTCAAAGTTAAGATGAAGCTATTTAACGCAATCGTGTTGCCGGGGCTGCTCTACGGTGCCATGGCGTGGCCGTTGACACAAACAGAGGAAAAAAGACTGTATTCTTTTGAGATGGGGATGTTGTGGAGCTTGTTGAGGGTGAGATGGGACGATTTCGTGAGAAACGCAGACATCAGACAAAGACTTTGCCAACCATCAGTGTTCCTGAAGGTGAGAAGAGCTTGGATCAAGTGGTTTGGACATGTCGTGAGAATGACTGAGGATAGACAGGTTAAAATAGTGATGAACGCAAACATGGAAGGCAGGAGACTGGTTGGAAGGCCAAGAACAAGATGGAAAGATGTACTCCAAAGAGATCTGGAGAACACTGTGCTCAGCCTCGGGGAAGCTGCGGTGGAGGCTCGAGACCGGGACAGATGGTGAGAAATCGTGCTGGCCTCATACGACTACGTTGTCGTTGGAAGATAAGTCAAGTAAGTCAAGTCAAGTCAAATTACTGGTCGAAAAATTGGACTTAGTCAACAATATCAATGATAATAAATGGCAATCAATGGTAACTTCAATGGTAATCATTGGTAAACAATGATAATCAATGATAATTATATAATCAATGGTAATCAATGATAATTATATAATCAATGGTAATCAATGATAAATATATAATCAATGATAAATATATAATCAATGGTAATCAATGATGTCAATGATAATCAATGATAATGATATAATCAATGGTAATCAATGATATCAATGATAATCAATGATAATTATATAATCAATGGTAATCAATGATAAATATATAATCAATGATAAACATATAATCAATGGTAATCAATGATATCAATAATAATCAATGATAATGATATAATCAATGGTAATCAATGATATCAATGATAATCAATGATAATTATATAACCAATGGTAATCAATGATATCAATGATAATTATATAATCAATGATAATCAATGAAAATTATATAAACAATGGTAATCAATGATATCAATGATAATCAATGATAATTATATAATCAATGGTAATCAATGATATCAATTATAATCAATGATAATTATATAATCAATGCTAATCAATGATATCAATGATAATCAATGATAATTATATAATCAATGGTAATCAATGATATCAATGATAATTATATAATCAATGGTAATCAATGATAATCAATGATAATTATATAATCAATGATAATCAATGAAAATTATATAATCAATGGTAATCAATGATATCAATGATAATCAATGATAATTATATAATCAATGGTAATCAATGATATCAATGATAATCAATGGTAATTATATAATCAATGATAATTATATAATCAATGGTAATCAATGATATCAATGATATTCAATGATAACTATATAATCAATGGTAATCAATGATATCAATGATAATCAATGATACTTATATAATCAATGGTAATCAATGGTATCAATGATAATCAAAGATAATCATATAATGAATGGTAATCAATGATAATTATATAATCAATGGTAATCAATGATAATGAATGGTAATCAATGATAATGAATGGTAATCAATGATAATGAATGGTAATCAATGATAATTATATAATCAATGGCAATCAATAATAATCAATGATAATGATATAAGCAATGGTAATCAATGTTAGAGTGAGTAATTGAAGTGAAGTGAAAGTCTTATATATAGTTTGCATTTTTGTCGTTGCTGTTCTCGTTGTCGTCGTTCAGACCAAGTTTTTCTTGAAAGCAAAGTTTGTTTAAAATAAGTATGCATTTTAAATGAAATCTTTTCTCATGAAGGTTTTTGTTTCTAAAATGTATTTTTTATCGAGCGTGTGAACATAATAAGTTGAGGTTCTATACATTGTTTGCATTTCATGTTTTGGTGTTGTCGTCGAGACAAAGTTTTTTTGTTGACTTTACAGCAATGTTGTTTTTTTTAAATGTTGGACTTTTACTCTAACTGTTTTGTGTCAAGGTTTTTGTTTTTAAATTTGTATTTTCTTAAATAATACATTGTTAGCATTTTTATTTTCCATTTTACAAGAATGTTTACTTAGATAAAATGAAGAACTATCTATTCTCAACAACTTTTATTATTTGTACTCAAAATTTTTTGAGATAATAACTTTTATAAGGAGGGTTAACAAAATAACCTAAGTGAGAAAGTGTTGCCAACCATGTTTGAGTTAAAGTTTTTATTTTTTATTATTGACTTGAAAGTGACTTAAATGTGACTTTTTAGTTGTATTATTGACTTAAACGTGACTTAAATTTAAATTATTTATTTGCTATATTTACTTAAATGTGACTTACATGACACCTTTTGAAATAATACATTTTGGTTCAATAATTTACACAACCGAACAAGTGTTGAAAAAACATAAAATTATATGGTTAAATATTTATTTATTTATAACCTATATGGATTGACAATAGCAAAAGTTAGGTAATCCCCAAACAATTAACGGAGCTTACCTCACTTGTACTATTGTTAATCCATATACACGTTTATTCTTTTATAACTTGAATGTTTCTTGAAAAACTTAAAAATTGTATCTATCAATCTCTGACATTTTTTTGTCGATGGTATTCTTCGTTTTTAGTTAATTATTCCTTGTTGATAGATACGAAATCTTCCTGTTTTTTGTAACTCAACAAAAATGAACTGGGTTTAGGGTGCATAGTAACGCCACCTTCCTCAAGGAGGTGCCTGGGGATATAGATCCACTGAAAATAGGACTTTGAAATGTTCATAGTAATTTTCCTGATGATGAACTAAGGTAAAAATAAAGTTTCATAAAATTTGATCCATTTTTTTAGCGGGGGAGGCGTTTTTCTCCGTTTTTACCTTTTTGGGGTGTTTTTGAGTCCTCGACTAGAGTTTTTGAAAAAAGTATAAAATGTTATTTCTTTGGCACATTTGATTATATATTTTCTGAACCAGGATAGATATCCAAACTAACCGACAAAAGAAGAGTGAGTATTGACTGCTTATTATAATACTTAAACAAATTGATCCATGACTAAATAAATCCTGTTCATTTTTAAATAAATTTTAAATAAATTCTGTTCATTTTTAAATAAATTTTTTTAAAATAAATTTTAAATAAATTCTGTTCATTTTTAAATAAATTTTTTTAAAATAAATTTTAAATAAATTCTGTTCATTTTTAAATAAATTTTTTTAAAATAAATTTTAAATAAATTCTGTTCATTTTTAAATAAATTTTTTTAAAATAAATTTTAAATAAATTCTGTTCATTT
>JARUHE010311852.1:0-11968 GCA_031471125.1 Archaeomysis grebnitzkii | reverse complement strand
AATTCTTCACTTTTAAAGAAATATTTAAATTGAGGAAAACTTTCAATACAGATTTTGCCACTTTTTGGACGCTCTGACGCTAATACAACGTTGTATGAACATTTGTGAAATAACCTTGTTTCAACTAACCATTATTTAATATTTTTGAAATTTCTGTTTGTATCTATTCCACAACAAGCCTGTACTTAACGTTTCATTAACGTCAGTTGTATAACTATAGCTTAATACATCCATACTCAACGTTTTAATAACATTAAGATAACATTTAGATAACATTTAGATAACATTTAGATAACATTTAGATAACATTTAGATAACATTAGATAACATTTAGATAATATTTAGATAACATTTAGATAACATTAGATAACATTTAGATAACATTTAAATAACATTAGATAGCATTTAAATAACATTTAGATAACATTAGATAGCATTTAGATAACATTTAGATAACATTTAGATAACATTTAGGTAGCATTTAAATAACATTTAAATAACATTTAAATAACGTTTAGATAACATTTAGATAACATTTCGATAACATTTCGATAACATTTAGATAACATTTCGATAACATTTCGATAACATTTCGATAACATTTCGATAACATTTAGATAATATTTAGATAATATTTAAATAACATTAGATAACCTTAGATAACATTTATATAACATTTAGATAACATTTATATAACATTTAGATAACATTTAGATAACATTTAGATAACAATTAAATAATATTTAGATAACATTTAGATAACATTTAGATAGCATTTAGGTAACATTTAGATAACATTAGATAACATTTAGATATCATTTATATAACATTTAGATAACATTAGATAACATTTAGATAACATTTATATAACATTTAGATAACATTTAGATTGTATTTTTGCTGACAACCATCAGTTTAAATCTCACCTAAATGGAAACAATATTGCTTGCCCATTGGGCTTCCTCCATTACCTTCTTAAAATGTTAAACATTTTCATGTTCTTTCTTAACATACTTATTTTCACACCCTTTTAAAGCTTCCTTTTACACACCCTTTCTTAATCTCTTTCACACCCTTTCTTAATCTTCCTTTCACACCCTTTCTTAGCATTCCTTTTTCACACCATTTTCCATCCTACTTATTTTCACACACATTCTTAACCTCTTTATTTTCACACTCTTTTTAGCATCTTTTTTGCACACCGTTTCTTGGTCTCCTTTTCACACATTTTTATAATCCCCTTTCCACACCTTTTCTTAGCATTCTCTTTTCACATACTTTTTATAACCTCATTATTTTCATACCCTTTCTTAGCACCTTTTGCACATATTTTTTACTCTCATTTTTACACCCTTTCTTAGTTTTTTCCACACCCTTTCCTAGTTTAATTTTCACACATTTTTTAGCATATTTTTCGCACACTATATTTGTACCTATTTTCACATCCTTTCTTAGTCTCATTTTATATCTTTTCTTTTATCCTTTCCACACCCTTTCTTATTTTCCTTTTCACACCCTTTCTTAGTATCCTTTTCACATCCTTTTTTGGCTTCCTTACTTCACACATTTCCTATGTACCATAATCTTAACCATCTTATTTTTACTTTCTAAACCTTAGCCTCTATATTTTCCCTAGCTTTATTTTACACACCAATCTCAACTTTGCAGATTTTTACTTCCTTTCACGGCCTTGCTAGAAAAGTTCTGGCTCACTTGACAGATAAAGCAAGATCTGACTTACCCTCCCCATCAAAATTTAAGAATAAAAAAAATCATTAAAAAATGTTTTTAATGTGTCTAATAACTACAACCTAAAAACAAATTGCTTATAACATGTTTGACAATTATACCTCTTACTGTTTCAAGTACTTAATCCAACATGCAGTTTCAACACATTTTTGCTTATGCAAACTTCATAGGATCCATTGAAATTGTAAAATAATTGATGAAATATAAAAAAAATACATTACTGAACTTTTCCTTTAACAATCATATTATTGTTTGTATTTAATGATTATTCTTCCTAGTATGTCTGTGCCAATTTTTATGAATAGTTGCCAATTAAATCAGTGTGTGATGAGCCTTCTCTTTCAAGTATCCAATATCTAATTGGAATACGATTGCTCAATCATGAACGTATTAAAATTTTTAATTGTATACGTATCAGTTTTTCTATCTTTTTTTCTAATATGTTAAATTATATAACAAATATTTATAAAAAGTCTTTCAAACGACTGCAAGACAATGATTGTTAACTTTTTAAATTCGTGAGCATATATGACGTCAGTCAAACTAGAAAGCGAAAAGTCAATTCTGTAATTGCTGAATAAACTTTTAAGCAAAAGTGGAACAAAATTGTATTACTTTTCAAGATTTATATGATGAAAATTTGAATTAGTTTTCATAACATTTTTTTTTAAATTAGAAAGATTATTTAAAAAAAAAAAAATAAACATAATAAATAATTTGAATGAATGTTTGTGCACATTAAAAAAATAAGAACACTGCAAAAAATATTTTCAATAACTTTTGAAAATGGTTTTTGTTTTATTTTGATTGTTTCAAGTTTGAAAGAAAATGAAGAATCCTTAACAATATAATATTTCTTCAATGGCCGAGGTCAATTGGTTGAAATATTTTTAAAATCTTAAGATCTACTGATCGTAAGCTTTTATATACATTTAAAAATTGTTTCACACAAATCTTTCAGAGTTATAAGTTTTTTCATAAGAAAGTTACTTGTTGGTCTACAAGAAGAAATAGATGTTAAATAAAATTGCTGAAAATCATGTTTCTTGGTAACAATATACAATCTATAATACTAAGTTATATAATATTTACTTCAAACAAATACTGTAAGAAACATTTGAGCAATTGTAAATAAAAATATAATTTAATGAGTGGATTATAACACTTATGTTGTTAAGTCATGATTTTGTAAATGTATAATTTTATATTTATTTATTTTAAATTTATGATATATATGCTATAAATAATAAAATTAATAATCTAGATTAATTGCATTTTTATAGCGCAAAATATAAATTAAAACCTAATCAAATAAGTCCATCTATGTACAAAATTAACAATTAAGAATAACATTTTTAAAATTGAACATAATAATACAATAATTTTAAGTATAAACATACACTACAATGTAATGTTGTAAGAAAAAATAAGAACACTATTTTTAAAGTTAAAAAAGTAATACCGTAATTTGAAGTATAAACATACAATGAAAAGTTGTAATAAAAACAAGAATAACACTTTTAAAGTAAAAAATAATAATATAGTTTTTTGAAGTACAAACATACAATATAATTTTGTATGAAACAAATCAAATAAATGTTTAGATGTTGGTTGAAATGTTTTATATATTTTGATAAAAGTACAAAGCATTTTATTGGCAATTTGTTAGTAACATTAAAGTACACTTTTGTGTATTAATTCTCAAAAGTGTTATAGCTAAAGCTAGTTTATGTTGCGGCCTTGTAATTTTGTTTAGGTTGAGGTTGTTTTTCTTTGAATAAAGTCAAGTGTTATTTTTATATGGAAATAAAAATAACTTTGGAAATATTTTATTTAGAACTAATAAAATCTTTTTGAAAACTTTTTATCAGGAACAATTATTGTCCAAGAAAATCTGTTGTACAAAATTAGAAAAAAACACTACTGTATTCACAATTTGAAACATCAGTGTTTTTTATGTGTTTTATGTTCAGGTGCTAAAATTATTATTTGGGTTCTAAATACCTTTCAGTATATTGAAGTGTTCGAATATACATACAAACAACATAAATAGTGTCATCAAGGTAAGTCTGACATAAGGGATTAATCTTCCATTCTTTAAATGCATAGTTTCGTGTGATTTGGAATTTCAGAAGGCTATGCAATTTCGTTCTAAAGTCTCTATTGGGCAGAATTAATATGGAAACAAAATGATATGGTACGAATAATAGAACCACAAGTGATGGTACAATGAAACTTATATTTTTGATTGGTAGAAGGATGAAGTGCGTTAGTGTGTTCAACATTTAACCTCAAACATGCACAACAAATATTACGATGAGCCTTAGAGATATGCTTAAGTTGGCAGTCGTTCAGTCGAAGAGTGTTTCAAATTTGTCCAAACAAAACAAAGGCTTCTTAGATCTTGTCTAATCACAATATTGCTTAGAAATATATTTAACTAAATATAGCAAACTCAAGTCTGGATTGACGGAGAACTTACTCCATGTTTTTTGTTTATGTTTTAAAATTAATAACTTTATTTTGTTATCTTTCAATAACTTTAATTTTAATTACTTTATCATTTGGTTTAAATAACTTGAAACAACTTGATTGCTTTGGTTTACAGTTATGAAGCCATAACCTGTTACACTCCGTTACCGGATCACACACTCAGCGACAAGTGAAAAGCTTGCATATGTCTGTTAAAAATATATAAACCATAAAATAAAATTTTGTGTTATTGTTTTTCAAAAATATAATTAAAACGGGATAATGATAATTCTCGTGTAAAAACTTTACAAAACAATAAAAGTCTAACAATATTACATTTAAGTTCAATTTAGTTCTAGTTCTAGTTCTAAAATGTTACGAACATATAAGATTTGCATCTTATCTTATCTGATATTCAACACATATACTGTATATGAATCTTAAATTGTATTTTTATATTTAAAGAATCTTATTGAACAACACTTTAAAAAAAGTTATCTTAACTTTTTAACAACTGAAAAACATACCATAAAGCAGCGTTTCGTAACAATACTAACCACTAGTGCAGTGGCTCGTACGAACCACATACAAAGGTGTTCTATTTATTTATATGGTAGTAACTTATTTTGTGTTGCTTATGGGTGTTAAGAAAAGGTTTTGCTCAAAGATAAAATAATTCAAAACATACAATGTTCTGCCAAAACTGCATTATTGCATAATCATTTAATGCATAGGGACTAATTTATTTGAGCATGTCCTTGTAATTAACTTTTTTGGTGTACTTTGCGGAAACTTAGGTGCTACTGAAGATTTATTTTAAAATGTATATGATAATTTTTGTATGGCATTGTTGTTTTCTCAATTACTCACATAACTATTGAAAGTATTGGTAGTTGGTGTGTGTGTGTGTGTGTGTTCATCTATAATTCGACAATGAAAGACAATTTGTATGGAAGCTTGTTTTATCCCTGGAACGGACATATGGCCTATACAATATAACAACGCTCTGGTGAGATGCAGATTGTTTATTTGAGTTAACTTCCAATATGTTTTTGACGGGAATTAACCTAAGTATGAGTACGACCTGCTTGATTTTAGAAAAATAAAATAACTCCACTCAAACCATGAAATAAAAGATTATGTTTAAGAACTTTCAAATTCTTGAGAACCTTACGAGCAATTATTATATTACAATTTACAAAGGTTTTATATGTGTTTTTATAAACTAACATAACCAATTTCATTCTTTTAAAAATTGCTGGACTTAATGTTTTTGTGTGTGTAATAACAAAAAAATTCTTCATAATATAGTAGCAGTAAATTATTTATGGAAATAAAATAAAATAAATGTAATCAGAGCTCATTAGTATCAAGGGTTGCTACATAAATTTAAAGTAATTGTGTTATCTGGAAAGTGAAGACCATAAGGAAGATAGTTGATTGAATAAGCAGCTTGTACTTTTTTGCAGATTTTAGTTAAAGTTATTAACCAGTCGGATGTTTAAACAATTGTATACTTATTTGTTTCAATAAATACTCTAAATTGATTGAGATTTTCTCAATTGAAAATTAATTTTCAAAAATAATTAGTAAACGTTATAACTTAAAATTTAGAACTTATTTTTACACCAGACTCTTGTTAATTAAAATGTCTTTTCAGTTAGTTTTAACTTCTCTGTGAAATACGTAGTTATGATCTGGAAACTATGTAATTTAAACACTTGGAGCTGATTCTATTTATTTTTCAGACATAAATAGTTCTTAAACTTCTCGTTCAATGTAAATCTGATACGCTTTATATACCTAAATTTGTTTTATGTTTCTTTTTAATTAATACTTGAGCTTGATTAAGAAGATTCAATTTTACTTAATTAATATTAGAGAGATACGTTTAAAAATGCATTGTTTTATTTTGTATTTAAGTAACTCAACCTCCAAACAAAATATATACATATTATGAATTTTATGAAACTAAGGAATTAAATACATCTGCTACATACATTTAGTAAATGCTACACAAGCCATTGTATAAAGTTTGCTGCAGATATGAAACAGTCGTTTGAAGAAGTTTGAATTTTAATAATAGTACTGAGCATTGGAACACAATTTATAACTGAGAAGAAAGCGAACAGTTTATTTACAATCAAAAGTTATAGCTTGTGATGAGTGTGAAATTAATATTACTTTGTGATATCATTTTGCTTTGTTATCTTGCTTCCAACAGAGAAATGCTTTACATTCCTTTTCCTTTCAACATAAATTATATTATTCTCGTTATTTCAACCCTGCCTTTAACATTACCACTCGAATAGTATCGTTATTTAAACTTTGCCTTTAATTTTACCACTCTAATATTATTATGAATTAACTCACGTGGACGAACTGATGAAACAACCATTAATAAATTATAATGCAATTATGTTCGTTTTTGGATTTCTATGAACAAAACAAATGTAACGTTTTTAAATTCTTTTTACGATTCAGAAATTCTGTGAAAGGGTTGTTTGTCTTTAGCTGGCATATACATGCTTTGAGATGGTTCATGTGTGTGTGTATCTTTGAATGTTGTTTGTGCTTTTGTTTGCATTTACAATTATACTTGCTTTGAGATCATTCATTTTTGTCTGTTTTGTTGTTTCATCTTAACTCTCATTAAAATGCAACTTTACATTCTATTTTTTTATATTTTTGTAAGATTGAAGTATTTTTTCTCTAGATTATATTATTCTAAATATATCTTATAATATTATCTAAGATTTAATTCAATATTTTATTATTTCATTTTTATTATTTAGTAACTTAATATTATTTTTTAGTTTTTTAGTATTTCATTTAGTATGTTAGTGTTATTGTTTAGCAGAAAAACCTTTTCTGAAATAAACAAATACTTTTCTATTATTAAAATCTGAAATAAAAATGACAAATGATGTATCATAAAAGTAAAAAATAAATAAAAATTGTGTCTAATTAAAAAAGTTCCGGTATCATCAAACAGAAGAAATACAGTAAAACTATCATACAATCAATATTCGTTAAAACTATGTTTAGACAATATGTACATAAATTTCTTACATTTATTTGCATTTTGATGCCTTTAAAAATAATTAATATAAAGTTATTGCAAAAAATGAATATGTAAGACATTAAAACAAAAATTAATCCATATAAAATGTTTTTAACAAACTAAATTGATTAATTATAAACACTCTAAACATTTATAATTTTTATAAACTAAAAAAGTTTTTGTTGAAACTGGTTAATTGGATTTGCTTCTTTAATGTTCTCGAGACGTTTTACAAATCTTTTGTTGGATAAGTTTACTAAGTTGAGAAATAGCAACAGCTCATTGTATTAAGAAAAAGTAAATATTTATTTTCTCTTTATAATTACAAGAGAACGAAGAAACTATTTTATTTTATGATTTTTCAACAAACACTTTTTTACTTGGATATTTTGTTTATATATACATCTAATAGTAATGCATACAATTAAGTTTGTCATACACATAAATATATATAGGTATATATAAATTGTCCACAATTATCCGTGGTTATTTATAACATTTAAAAATCCGCTTTAAAAAGTTGAGTTTAACTACAAACAAAAACTGGATAATAAAACTGGATATATATACGTATATATATACTAGTCAGAAAAATGCGAACTGGCAAAAAGGTTATAACATTGGTGGCTACTAACCATTTAAAAGACTGGGACAAGCAATTGTGATAAAACTTTAAAAGAACAGGACAAGAATGTGTACCAAATTTATCAATATTAATAGTGGCATAAATTATAGCCAATAACATTCAAATAATTTTAATTAAACTTTCTCAGACATTAATTTTAGACAGCTAATAATATTGCTAAATTTGGTACACAGTCTTGTCCTGTTCTTTTAAAATTTGATCACAATTGCCTGCCCCAGTCTTTTAAATGGTTAATAGCCACCAATATTATAACCTTTTTGCCAGTCGCATTTTTCTTGACTAGTAAAGCTTGTTTAGTTTAATAAATGTATATAAAAAAAATATTATTTCTAATATTTATTTTACTATCTATTTATTAATTTAATTTGATAATTTTCAAGTGTCAATTCTAATTTTATTTTGTTGTAAAGGTGAATCGAACTCAGGACTCTTCGATCTTGGTCAATTGACCCATGGAGAAGTTGGGTTTAATGTGAAATTTAAAGTATTTATGTTTGCATTTTTTTCGATTATATAATTGTATGTAGTTAATTTATTTAATTAATGTACGTTATGCTAGTAGTTAGTAATATATTTATTAATAAAATGTAAATAACTTTTAGCTTATATTTTAGTCAATAATTTGTAGACATTTTAAAATTTTCATACACATATCGGCCACGATAACTATATATAGTATACTAATTAAATAGAGTTGTTGTAGCTAGAATTAATTTCTCAAACATCCTAATTTATATAACTTAGATAAGCTAACAATTAAGGTATGAATGCAGTTATCCTTATGGTGCTAAAGCTATAATGATGCTATAATTACAGAAAATCACGCGGAAATGATTTACAATATAAAAGTACAATAAGTACAAAATATACTTTTTTCTATCCATTTTCTAGTCAAAAAACGTACAATCTACAGCCCAAAATTTACTATTCTAAATATGAGTTATGCATATTTCAAAAGCAGAGATGACGCTGATTTTCTATTTCTTGATCCATTAGAAAGTATCCAATTATTGTTTTTAAATGACAAGAAAAAACATATGAATTGTATACTTTTCGTACAATTTTTAAAGTGTAATATATTGATTAGTTTAATTTAGGTTAATTAGCTTTAAGTAGTTAAGTCATTATCTGGAATTTAAGTAAGTATTAAGTTTGGTACATTTTCTAGTCTTGTAATAAAAGATTCGCGAGTTTGACCTGCGCGCGTCGTCACTTGTATCTGCCTCGATTACTTCAGCAACCTTCACGGCGAGCAATCACACGATGCCAAAGTCTCCAACCCACCACGTGTAAACACATGGTGCTATCTAATTCTAACCCTATCTTTTCCCCAACCTCACCCCTATCTTAATGTTCCCACCAGTGTGTATTAGATTAGAATTACAAGTAGAAACAAAATCTGGTGAGTGTTATCTTTGGTTATTTATCATGCTTTATTTAATGTAACTGTTCATGTTACATAAAATATACTATTTTTCGGTCAAAATCGTTCAGATCCATATAACCTATATATTTAAAAAGAAAAATATATTGTTTACATTAGAACTACTTTTGAGTTATAAGAAACAATTTATAAAGTCATGGCATTTAAAATGATCGTACATAATCCGTGCAAATCGTTCCAAAAAAGTACATTTTTGACCCAACGATGTTTGCAGGGTTGTTTTGTACATATTTCAAAATTGTCATACACATCGGCAAAGATAACTATATATACTATACTAATTAAATAGAGTTGTTTCAGCTAGACTTAGTTTCTGAAATATCTTAATTTATATAACTTAGATAAGTCATAGTAGCTATACAAGGTATGAATTCAGTTTTTCTTATGGTGCTATAATTATAATGATGCTATAATTACATAAAATCACGCCAAAATGATGTATAATAATTACAAGATGTACTTTTTTCTATCCATTTGCTAGTCAAAAAATGTACAGTCTACGGCCCAAAATTTACTGTTATAAATATGATTTATGTATATTTCAAAAACAGAGATGACGTTGATTTTTTTATTTTCTGCTCCATTAGGAAGTATCCATTAATTATAGAGTACATGTGATTTTTTAAATGACAAGAAAAAACGTATGAATCATATATTGTTAATATTTCATACTGTTAAAGTCATTTTCTTTATATTTAGAAATGACAAATCATTTTACACAAGTATAGTGTTCTTGGCAATTGTCAGGAAAGTACAAGGGGAAATTCTTCCTGTGTTGTTTACCTTTTTTCTACACGTGGAGTTAAATCTCCTTGTTTTATTTAAAATAATTTGTTATTGTGAAAAATTTATCTAGGGTAAGTTACATGATAATAGATGTATAATTAATAAACTTATTTTTTGATTGGTATTGGTTGCATTCAGATGCACATGCAAAGTGTTTTTTTGCATGCATGCAAAAAAACTGCATGCATGCAGAGAAAAACACTTTGCATGTGTATCTGAACGCAACCATTGATAAGTTTACATTATAAAATTAATCCCACTAATGTATGTGCAAATTAGCTCTCAGGCAATCATTTTTGAAGTTTTTCGCACTTTGAATTCTTTATCATCTTTTCTCATTGGGCATGATCCACATCAGTTCTTACAATTGAATTGACTGTGCATTGTCCATGATTAAGTTTGTTACAATTCAATTTACACGTTCAAATTATTTTAGCCTAGCAGGGCGTTACTGTAAAATTCAATCTGTCCAAAAAGTCCTTAAAGTTCTAGTGGCAGAAGTCAATTCTTAATTTAATAAAAACGTCGAAAATCTCATTATATAGTGTTTGTTAAAATTTAGTTGTTACATTATTCAAATCAGTTTTTATATAAATTCAACTGTGTTGTAAAGTTTCATATTTCATTTACATTAAGTATAGGCAGTTTAAAATGTCAAATTTATTCATATTCAGTTTTATTAATAAGTTATTTTTTGCATAAACTAGTTTATTCTTAACTAACGTTTTCACATGTATTTATATAAAACCTGTTTTTGCAGGGCTGTGTCCATGTGTGTTTTAGAAGTATTTTAACATGTCAAAATATATTTTTTTGTAGTCTTATTTATAAATCCTGTTTTTGCAGGGCTGCTTGTTCGTGTTTTTTTGACATTGAAACGACTGTCTCCTCTTCTCTTATTTGGATCCTCAACAGAATATGACATATTGTATGCACAGAACTAAGAAACTTCAATCAATGCTAATTATTTCTTCAGTCAATCACAACGTACGCGACTGCTTTGAATAAGTTGGTTAATATTTATACAGACAACCAAACCAACCAACATATTCGAAGCAGGTACCACTGTCGATTCGTTGTGATTGGGTGAACAAAGCATAATTAGCATTGATTGGCGTTTCTTAGTCGTTCTGTACTGTGTGTACACCTTTAGTTTCTTTATATTTAGTTTGAAGCTTACATAATTATATTACAAATTTGTGCAGAAATAAGACATGACATACATTATTATCTTAGTTTTCAATAAAATGTTGAGTATAATTTTTTACAATAGCTTAGAAAAGTAACTTTGAAAGAACACATTATATCCATACAAGTATAGATCCTTTTAAAATGTTATTTTTTTTGTGTTCTTGTCCTTATGAAAATCCAACTTTACAAAGATGAACATGATTTACTGTTTTCAATTTGAAAAGTTTTGGTCTGTCCAAAATGTGCTGTTCGTCCATCCTTAATTGGAACCCCATACTTTCTAATGTTGTGTGGACAATATTTAGCTTAGCCTATGTTATCAAATTGTAGTTATGTGAAGCGTGGTAGTAGATCTTGATATCTTAATGCTATAAAAAATATATGTTTATTATTATCAACTATGAAACGCAGCTGGGTAAGCACCCCAGATAACACACCCACCAAAAAAAGACTCTTTTTACCGTGGGCTACTGCTTTTTTAAGTGGGACAAGCCGGGGCCCACCGTGCCTGGATCTTTAAGTAGCGTTTAATCAGTGGGATACACGAGTCTTTTTTAATCATCACAACCCACTGTTTTAAGAGTCTTAAATACTACTTATTTAAAGAGTCTTTTTT
>JARUHE010311841.1:0-11972 GCA_031471125.1 Archaeomysis grebnitzkii | reverse complement strand
TTATATATATATATATATAGATACAGTATATATACATATACATTATTAAAAACATAGTTTCTACATAGACAGTTAAAGTACCCTACTGTACTAGCTACAACGTTTCTATATTCATTTGTTAATTAAAGTTTATTTACTTTTAAGTTCACAGATTAGATTTTAATTAATTATTTATTTCTTAGAGAAATAAATTGAAAATGAAACAATATTTACACTTGAATGCACTTGGCAGGAAAATAACAAATTGATTTCATTTATAGTTTATTGGTGATGAAATAATTTCTGTTTTGATCATAAAATTAAAACATGTTAAGAAATATGAAGTTAAATGTAATTTGATGAGAAGGTTAGAGATAAATTTTATGAGAAATATAGAGATACAACTTTATGAAATAACATTTAACATAGAAATACGTTTACTATGACGAAATGAAAAAATGGGATACATAGTTAAGTAAAATTACAGATAAAATGTTAAAGATAGTTGGATGAATATAAAGATAAAATATATGGATTTTCTAACAGCGATGAAAACATATATTTTCTAAGACATATAAATATGAAATGATAAAATAGTTTCAAAATGTTAAAAAATAACGAGTTGAACATACAACAGTTGATTACACTAATACATGTGTATCACTTGAGAAAAAAACATTCAAAAAATCGATAATGCAACCCACAATTTCAGAAAGCCATGCAACTTTTTTATGTTTCAGGTGGAAAGATGTGTATGTGAATGCCCCAATTATAGTTACCTTTGCTTCAGAACTACACAATTATAAACAAGAAACAAAAACAATAAAAAAACATTGACAAACCGAAATAAAAATAAAATAAAAAATCATTGAATAGCTAAATAGATCAGTCAATGCCTCTCAAGTGCGAATAGATCCGGCATTTAAGAGATTGAAGGTTAAAGGATTCAGGAAAATATTAGTAGGAAGGGAATTGCAATGTCTATCAGTAGAAAGAAGGACACTCCAGTCAATCTGCCCGACCCTCCTATTCCTCATATACACATTAAAAATATTAGACGAGGATGCAAACTGAATATTGCAGTTTACAATAGCCCAGGTCTTCAGAACATCGCCAGTTTTAAAACCTGTAAAAAGAGAAAGAGATGCAACATTGCAGCGCAAGCGAAGAGATAATATTTTTGAGATAAGGCTGGCGGAGTTGTTTAGGCGAAATGCCTTTGACTCCACTGCATCCAAGATTTAGCAGAATACGAGCCTCCTCACACTAGCGAACAGCACAACATACAAGGACGTAAAGATCACTGAAAAAAAAACAATAGAAAACATTACACTTCCGTTTTTCAATATTAATTTTTAGAATTAAAAATCAATATTCTTTACTATGATTTATATGTTATATTTTGTTGGTAAGAGCTGTCTTAAAATTATAAAATACAATTATATTATAAATATTAGTAGTTGATTTTCAAACAGTAAAAAACTGTAAGATATTATGGGTAAGAGCTGTCTTGAAATGATAAAATACAGTTCAAATTATAAATATTGATAGTTATTTTTCAAACAATAAATAAGTATAAGGTATTACAGGCATGTTCTTTAATTTATTCTAAATACTGTATTAACATGGTCTTTGTTTTATATCTCAGTTCTCTTATACTTGACAATAAAAATTAAAAAATTATGATTTATATATATTTCTTGTATGAAAGTGTTTTCATGGGAAAGGTATAATAAAATGAAAGTTATCAATGTTTATAGTTCATTATTAAACAAGTACGAGTAAATGCTAGACATAAAAGTGGGGTGTGTACTGTATGTTAGAAAAGTTTATAAAACTGTGTATTTTCTAATACAATTTATATTTTGTAATATTAACACCTTCAAAACAAATTTCGTTAATCTTGATGATAAATTGGCTAAGTTTAAAGACTCTTAATATGTCTATTACTTAAAAAAATAACAATTTTTTGGAAAACAAGTCTTTCAGGCATTTCTTCCAGTTCTATTATTTGTTTTAAATCAACATTTCCTAATCCTTCAAATAGAAATTTCGGCTAACAAGGAATTTAAACTTTCTAATAAAATGTAACTTTTAATAAGTTAATACTGATTTCACAAAAAAAAACTTAGTGACATTAGTGTAGGATGTCTTGTTCTTTATTTTCATTTATACGAACTTTTCAGTAAAATATTTTTGTAACATTTTGAAAAAGTGGTAAAATGTCTGTAGAGTTCACAAATTATTTACTGCTCCAATAATAACAACATCGCCATCACCAGCAACAACAAAAAATCAGAGGTCATTTATAGAAGCTGGTTTTTCAAACACAGATTAATAATAAATGTATATGTAGTTTTGAATTTTCTTTTTAGTTTCTTAATATCTTTAAAAAGATTAATGAAAAATACGATTTTTTACTGAAAGATTCTTTGAAAAGATAAAAGAAAAATGTGATCATAAATAGTAGGTGTTGACTATTGAATAATAATTAAGCATAAACATTAAAAACTTAGTTAGAACAAAAACGAAAAGTTCAGCTACACAGGAGGGTACGTGAAATCATTATCTTATTTTCTTTTCATTTCATAGGAGATGATAGCCTAGTGAAGACAGATCGTAAGCATCTATTCGATACGGTTCATGCTATACATTGGAAATTTGAACATGCATTCCCCTCAAATTTCATATGCTAGGCTTACCCAATTTGAAGGAAGCACCATATGTAGGCTGTATACCTTTAGGGTACACATCACTTGAGTTGAGTGTAAAAATAAAACCTAATTATGTGAAGCGCTAAAGATTATTCATTGCATGAGTTATGTCGGACATACAACAGTTTATAATTATTATAATAATGCTTAGTTTACAGTTTTTGTGGTAGCTACCTAGTGAAAAACTACGCTATGGTTTTTATTTATATTAATATTATATCTTCTTTAAAATCATGACGTCATTTTGTACTGTAACTACCGTGTCTTATATTCGCCTTCTTTGTTACAAACATATATAAAATCATTGTTTGTTGTTAAAGCAATACTTTTCGCGTTTATACATTTAAAAAACTAAATAGTGTTACAGTAGACAGTAAGCTATTTAAGTTAACTAATTAAGTTTGGTAAAAAATAAAAACTTCCTTATAAAAATAGTAATTATAAAAAAATATATATAGTAATAATAACAATTATAAACTCATAAAATACAAAACACTATTAAAAAAACAACGAACTTCTTTTGAATTAAGTTATACAGAAAATGTTTTCTTTAGTTTTTCAATGCCGTTGGTTTTGTTATAAAAATGTTTTTTTTAAATTAGAAACTTTGGTTCATTGTTCAAAAAGATTTAGAACATATAAACAAAGTTTTATTTTGTAAAAATATTACAAGCAAAAACTTTATTTGAATTTTTTTCAAAGAATCATTTCAAACAAAAATATTTTTAGTTGAAGTTGGAAAATCTTATTTATTTGGTTTTTATTTTACTGTTAAATTTGTTTTCTCCCTGTCTCTCAAAGTGTGTGGTTTACAAAGTGAGGCTCACCCATAATTGTGTGATTTACAACGTCAGGCTCACCCAAGAATGTGGTTTACAATGTGAGGCTTGCCAATAAGTGTGTGATTTACAACGTGAGGCTCAGTCATAAGTGTGTGATTACAACGTGAGGCTCAGTCATAAGTGTGTGATTTACAACGTGAGGTTCACCCATAAGAATGTGGTTTACAATGTGAGGCTCGCCCATAAGTGTGTGGTTTACAACGTGAGGCTCACCCATAAGAATGTGGTTTACAATGTGAGGCTCGCCCATAAGTGTGTGGTTTACAACGTGAGGCTCACCGATAAGTGTGGTTTACACGTGAGGCTCATTCATAATTGTGTGAGTTTACAACGTGAGGCTCACCCATAAATGTGTGATTTACAACGTGAGGCTCACACATAAGTGTGTGATTTACAACGTAAGGTTCACCCATAAGTATGCAATTCAAAACGTGAGGCTCATCCATAAGTGTGTGATTTACAATGTGAGGCTCACCCATAAGTGTGTGGTTTATAGTGTGAGGCTCACTCATAAGTGTGGGGCTTACAATGTGAAGATCACCCATAAGTGCGTGGTTAACAATGTGAGGCTCACTCATAAGTGTGTGGTTTACAGCGTGAGGCTCACTCATAAATGTGTGGTTTACAACGTGAAGCTCAGCAGTAAGTTTGTTTTACACGTGAGGCTCACCCATAAGTGTGTGAATTTACAACGTGAGGCTTGTTCATAATTATGTGGTTTACAACGTGAGCCTCACCCACAAGTGTGGTTTACAACGTCAGGCTCACTCAAAGTGTGTGGTTTACAACATGAAGCTCACCCATAACTGTGTGATTTACAACGTGAGACTATTCCATAAATGTGTGGCTTACAATGTGAGGTTCGCCCATAAGTGTGTGGCTTACAACGCAACGTATGCCTCACCCATAATTGTGTGGTTTACAGCGTGAAACTCACTCACAAGTGTGTGGTATACAACAAGAGGCTCGTCCATAAGTGTATGGCTTACAACGTGAGGCTCGCCCATAAATGTGTGGTTTACAACGTGAGGCGCGTCCATAAGTGTGGAACTTACAACGTGAGGCGCGTCCATAAGTGTGGAACTTACAACGTGAGGATTATCCATATGTGTGTGGTTTGTAACGTGAGGCTCACCCATAAGTGTGTGGCTTATATATAAAGCTTATAGAAAACCTACATATGCTAGAAGAGTTATATACATTGATGAGCAATGTCCAGAATAAAATTAGTTTTCATTTATAATGCGCTATATTGTACAAGCTGAAAAGTATTGTAACGACCCATACTATTTAACAAATGAGTTAAGAAACATTAAGCTGATTCTAGTTAACAATGTATTCTCAGATGATACCATTGACAAAGAAATCATAAAGTTTAGAGAACATTTTAATAATAGGAAAAAATCTAACAGGTTTTAATTATTCAACCAAACCAAATGCATATCAAAAATAATAAAGATGAAAACAGTTATCCGAAGGTATACTAGACCTGTAGAGATTAACGATAGCATTAAACTTTCTATTTCTATAAGAATAATAAAACATCAGCCATGATAATGCGTGATTCTCAATTTAAAGATAGGGATTAGTGTTGTGTATAAATATTTTATCAAACATTCTTAGTACTACCTACATCGGTAAGACAAGTACCAGGTTTTCTAGAAAAATAACGATGCAATTACAAGAATGTGCTAAAAAATATAATTTTATTAGAGTTCATCCTTTAATTGCCAAAAAAGAACGAATATATATAGTTGTCGATAACATACAATACTATTAAAATACCAAACTGCTAGACAGTTAAAACTAACAGACATAAATGTTTATTAAGGAACACCAACCTAATTTCAATGTACATACTATCAAACTGTATGGTATTCTAGGGTTCAATCCTTCATTAGTATTTTAATTGGTAACATCATTTGCAGCAACTTTACCCTCTCTATGTTTATATCCTTCAGGAAATGTAATCAGTTAACTTTCTTTGTGAACATGCTAAATGCTTATAGTAAAACTAGTTACAAAAATAGTTGAAGTTTGTAAGCTTTATTTTCAATCTATCTAATAAACACAAAGATCGGTTCCAAACCTTAAACAGGTCGAGATTAAATTAAAACTGCAAATATACAATAAAGATTGAACCTCAATTAGGAAAAGGTCTAATATATACTAAACAAACAATGACATTTTAAATTATAAACATATATAACTTGAACCCATAATTCTATGTACAATATAACAAAAATATAGTATATTAAATTGAAAAACAACCTTGATGAGTTCATACATTGAACGAAACTAAAGTCGGTTAGTTGAAACAACGTTGTTTTGAAAATGTTCATATAACGTTGTATTGAAGTCTGTTAAAGTAATATTTGTACTTAAAGTTGTTATTACGTTCAAATAACGTTATCAGATGTTCATACAACTTTGGCTTCGAATAATAATTCTAATGACAAAGGTTTTGCAAAATGTTAGAATACTTTAAAATAACGTTGTAACAATATTAAAATGCCCGTTAGTCTGTCTGTTTAGTTTCGTTCAATGTCTTAAGCAAAACATTTGTAGGAAATAAAACAAATATTTGGTATGAAAATTTTTTAGATATGATGAGTCAATTAAAATTACAATTTTGAAATGAGAATAATTTTTCCTTTGATGTAATTTCGAAATTAGTCTTAATTGCACAAACAATCCTCTTGAAGGGATTATATAATCAGCTGTTGCCAGTTACGACTTTTTCAGCATAATTATGTTTTGAAAGCTCTATAGCAGTAAAGATTATTCTCCTATACATATCTCTCAAATAAGGTTAATGAGACATACATTAGATGATAAACGTATTAAGCATACAAATACTTAATATTATTATTGTTGTTATTGGTAGTTAGTAATGTTATTGTTAATGTGTTTACGATTTAATGGAAATACATGATGCTGTGAAGAAAGATATGATCGAACTACAGTAAAATTTTGAATCAAGTTTTGGTAAACTTCGAAAGTTTCTATAATTTCAGTGGTGAAAACATGGAACTTTATTTCTTGAATAATCAATTCATATTCAAGCTGGTTTGTAAAAAAAATATTATTACCTGTTGACGAATGAGACAAACACGCTACTTTTGTTCACCAACTAATAATGAGTTAACAGTAAACTGATACATAACTCTATTTCACCATTCAATATGTCACTATAACACTTTACCTTGACTTTTTATTATTATTTAATAGTATTAATAACAATGATAACAGAAACATTAAAAATAAATAATGTATTTAGTACTGGTAATGATGATTCAAAGAAAACATAATAAATGATACTAACACATGTATTAATAATCACACTGGTAACAGGTTTGATAATAATGATAAATATGATACCAATACTTATTATCATTTTCATTATAATATAAAAATGTGTACAACTTTTACACAAATATATGTTGGTTTAATTCCAAGTTGAAAAAAATATTTTATAATTAAGATATATTTTAGATGTATCACAAAAAAAGTCTTTCTCTTTGTCATATTCATATTTTGTCTTATTTGCTTAGTGTCATATTTTGTCACATTTATTCATTTTAATAAGAAAAAAAGAATATTTTATGACAGAACAGATGTACAACAATTAAATTTTGGTAAAAACCACGAAGCAATGTTTTTATTCTCATTTGGCTGCAATGCTGTTTTTCATCTTAGTATCGTAGTGTTCAATTATGTCTTGAATTTATCTTCTATTAATCCCATAATCGTTCTTGTGGTTCTTCTTTTTATTTAAATTGTTACACACACTAGTTGGAACGCTTACTAAATACTAATTTCAAGTCGTTTGTTAAATACAAATGAGAAATGACTTAATCATGAATTCTTTTTGATTTTTTTCATTATAGTTGTTAAAACATTCAAAAATGAATTCAAAATTTTTAAAGTTATTTAATAAAAATATTTCAAAAGTAATTTTAGTATAAAAAGTTAAAGAAAAATACATTATTGTGGTGGCCTATATTAATGAAGGTACGATTTGCATCTGTAATAACTAGTCGCTAGCTAATAGCCATTGATGTATAGAATTGTATGCGAAAATAAAACGATTAAATTCAGATCTTGTTTGTAAATCGTATACAATTCAATATGCAAGGCTTGTATAACCATATACAATGACAATAGTTGTTCAATACAAAACTATTTAACATTGAATTTATTGATATGAAGTAAAATTAAACAATTGGACTAAATTATGTAGACGGCTGGAACAATATTTTGAATTATACATTATTTATTCAATGAATTATTCAAACAAATTATTTATCATCATTTGGACTTGAATTATCAAGTATTAGGACTATTGTTATTGTCAATACACTTCTAATTATTATTATGGTTGTTATAATACTGTAATATCAAATTATAATAACACGTAACGCGCTAAATAACATAACAACTTGTTAACTTTTGATTGACTTTTAGTTTTAACAGAAAGCTACGTTTTATTGTAAATATATTTTTAAAGGAGTATGTCTATAAGCTCAAAAGTATTTGCGGAAGTAATCTGTGCTTGAACAACAAAGTTTCAAACTAATTAAATGTTTCAAAGGACTGGATCAACATCTACCAAAAAACTTGAGGAAGTTAATTTCTTTTGTAAATACTCATATTGATGCAATACAAATTGGACCATTTATTGTGTCACTCATTCACCCAATAATTGAAGTATTTTTTCGCCCATTCTCAAAAAAAGTTGAATTAATAAATTCACTAAGGTTTTATAGATTTTGTTTATTTTCAAGTGAGTGAATCAATTTAACTCATAGGTATTGTGGGGACGAATTCTTCCAATGCAACAAGAGTCGTTTTCAACACAAACTTTAATATATTGCGTTCCCTGTGGCATAAATCAACCAGGAATACAATGGGCAAAACATATATTTAGTCGTAAACTAACGTGATTCAGTTCGATCGAAGTTGATTAAATTCGAAATTTTTGATGAAATTGAGTTCAATAATAACGAATGCTGAGTATTGTGTAGAGCTCTAGAGCCACAGCCTAGAATGTATTCTAGTATTTGTGTTTCATTGCATGGCTTCTTACCAAGTGCAGCGGTAGTGGCGATCATTAAGTAAGTAACTACGTCGTATATTTATATTACTCTAAATATTAAGAAACAATAAAACTTTTATAAGGTAAACAGATAGAGTTTATTGGATGCCACTTTGATATACCTAATGGGCATCAATATTACTTCAATATTGCTTTGGAGTTCAACTTAGGTTGGTCAGCCACATTTAAGACGTTAAGTGTGGGCTTGTTGAGGAAAAGTTATACAATCGTCGTCATTGAAACGTTTATTGTAAGTTTTTTGTTAAATAAAAATAAATAGCTTTTCATAAAAAATTGGCTATTTGAAATTTATTTTTATCTTAAATAAACTTTCATACAACATTGTGTTAGAGCTAATTGGATCAAACGTTGTCCGAAAAGTTTTTATACTGTTAATGTAATATTGTTGAGATGTCTGTACATCGTTGTCTTCAATAATAAATCCCGTAAAAAGGGTTTTACAACGTTGTAAAAACATTAAACGTTTGTAAAATAACATTTTGCAAACGTTGTTCTAACGTTAACATGCTAATTGGGAACTCTATGGCAAATGTAAGTTTCATAGTTTCTTAAGTGTTGAGATTTGTTTGTATTAAAATTGAAAAATGCAATTGGTAATAATTATTTTGTTTCCATTGAAAATGTGTGCTACTTATCTTTTGGTGATGTATTTAATTGATTGAATATTATTTATGGTTTATCCGATGAATATAAAGCGAGAGATAAACAATAACACAATATTGGTCTTGTATTATTGCTTTTTCATATTTATTAATAAAATTACAGTATATGAAAATGAATATATACCAATTCTGTGAAGCATCTTCAAACATATATAAACATTAATTATTCAATATACTGTTTGAGACTTATTAAAAACAAAATAAATAAATAAATAAATAAATAAATAAATAAACATTAATTATTCAATATACTGTTTCAGACTTATTAAAAACAAAATAAAAATAAAATTTTCATTTCATAGAAATGTGGAATAAAATTGTATTTCTTATGTTAAAAAAAAACTTGAAAAATAAACAAAAACAATTAAATAAAAACAGAACAATACATTTTTATTATTAATGACATATCAAAAAGAATTTTCAATAAAAATATTTTATTATTCAGACGTGTTTTATTCATTTTCAATATTAATATAAGCTAGAACAAAATATTTGTATCATAAAATACTACAAATGCTACAAATGAAGGAATATATTTTTTGAAGTATTATATTTTTTTAACATTGAAATTAAAACAAAGATTGATGAATTAAATATTTAAACAATAAAGAATACTAAAGCAGAAACAATATTGTATATACTGATGAATTAATAATTTAAACAATAAATAATACTAAAGCAGAAAACAATATTGTATATACTGATGAATTAAATATTTAAACAATAAACAATACTAAAGCAGAAAACAATATTGTATATACTGATGAATTAAATATTTAAACAATAAATAATGCTAAAGCAGAAAACAATATTGTATATACTGATGAATTAAATATTTAAACAATAAATAATACTAAAGCAGAAAACTATATTGTATATACTGATGAATTAAATATTTTAAAAAATATTCTACTGAGGCAGAAAGTTTTTTGAAGATATTGATAAATTCAATATTTAAATAACAAACAATACTAAAGCAGAGCAAACAATTTAAAATATTGATAATTATATATTTAAATACTAAATATTACTAAAGAAGAAAACATTATTAAAAACATTGATGAATTAAACATTTAAAAAATATACAATACTTTCTTCTTTCTTCTTCCATAGTATTTTCCTGTATCTATACAGGGTCGCTAGTTTTGATGATTTTTCATCACATTTGGTTTCGGCATGGGTTTTTACGACCGGATGCCCTTCCTGACGCCAACACTCCTCATTTCTCCGGGCTTGTGACCGGCACCGAGTTTGCTGACTTTCACCCTCAGTGGCTGAGGAAGTCTAAATAATATACAATACTAAAGCAGAATAAATTGTTTTAGATACTGATGAATTAAATATTTAAATAATAAATAATACTTGAGTAAAAACAATATTAAAGTTAATGATGAATCACAATTTTTAAATAGCAAAAATACTGAAGAATAAAACAGTATTGAAGACATTGATGAACTAAGTATATAAATGATAAATAATACTAAAGAAGAAAAAAATATTGAAGACATGGATGAATAAAATCTTTGAAAAATAAACAATACTTAAGCAGGAAAAAATGTTGAAGATATTGACGAAATAAATATTCAAATAATAAATAATACTAAAGCAGAAACAAATATTGAAGACATTGATGAATTCAATGTGTAAATAAAAAATAAGACTAAAACAGAAATAAGTATTTAAGACATTGATAGACTAAATGTTTAAATAATAAGCAATACTATATAAAGGAAAATAAATATTGAAGACATTGATGACTTAAATATTTAAACTAAAATTAAAATAATACTAAAGCAGAAACAAGTATTGAAGACACTGATGAATTAAATGTTTAAATAAAAAAAAGATTAAAGCAGAAACAAGTATTGAAGACATTGATAAATTAAATGTTTGAATAATAAATAAGACTAAAATAGAAACATGTATTGAATACATTTCTAAGTTAAACGTTTAAATAATAAACATTTCTATATAAAGCAGAAAAATTGAAAACAATGTATGGACTCGCTAATTACTTTTTCAACACACAACGTCGTTGTATGACTTTCTGAAGAATGAAATGAGTTCTGTTTTCAAGCATAGTGAGAGGAGTGGTAGGAAGGTGGAAATCAGTCTGTTCAATGAAACTAGTAATAGTAAAATAAAATAAGAGTAATAATAACATAAACAATATTAATAGTTATAGTACTAATAATACTAATATTATTACAAACTAGAGAGACCAAATCAATCTTGCGCGTTCAGTAAAATTAATAATAATGAATAATTAATAGTTCATTTTTATGAGTTAATATTTGAAAAGAAAGCATTTTGCTGCAATATCCTGTACGAAAAGTTTGCATATTCTTTTATTTCATTTTGTGTAAACTTTTTTGAAGAAACTATAATTTTTAAAACTGAAAACGATGTTAAATAATAAAAATTAAATAATCTATGTCTTATTCTAAGCAAAAATGTGTGTAAGCTGAATAAAAAATATCTTGGGATGAAGGCAGAAAAGCAAATCATATATGGCGTTTTAGCCATGTCTTCTACGTTGAGATAATCATGTGCCGGCATACAACGTTTTACTTTGAGCACAGTATAATGAAATAACCCAGTAGTTTAAAGAATCATCATCTATGTCACTAGTCCCTCCAGATGTTGGGTTATGGGG
>JARUHE010311830.1:0-11974 GCA_031471125.1 Archaeomysis grebnitzkii | reverse complement strand
TTGTTGTTTGAAAGTGCTGAATACCCTCTGGGTGCAGCGCTGGGCATTGGCCCGTTTATTTATATAATCAATCAATCCTATCA
Organism: Archaeomysis grebnitzkii; assembly: GCA_031471125.1. Lineage (NCBI taxonomy): Eukaryota > Metazoa > Arthropoda > Malacostraca > Mysida > Mysidae > Archaeomysis > Archaeomysis grebnitzkii. Next base: position 11,891 of record JARUHE010311830.1, on the reverse strand, counting down.
ATGTTGGCAAACTAGCCGACACCTTCAATATTACAAACCTGTATTCTTTTATATGGACAAATATTTTGTTCTGTATAGGTTGTAATAGTTTTGCAATGTGAAAATATGTTTTTAATCTTTCCTAAATATAATTATCATGCTAGTTAACCCTTTCCTAGTGGCAAACCACTACAGTAGCTATTTGAAATTCTATAATTCGGCAAACAACTTTTTTGGCTTAATTTTATGTAGATCATAGTTATGTGCATAGGTCGACAGTCAAAATATCGGCCCACCAATGCTGAACATTATATTGGTAATTTAGCGGAACCAATATTGGCTTTGGTTACAAACCATTGAAACTGCACATGCTCATTAGGATGGGCGAAACGACACCATTTTTGATTTGATGTGCCTAGGGTGTGAGATTTTTACTAGTTATAAAAAACAAGTGTGCAAAAGTTTGAAAGTTCTACAAAGATATCTTTTTGTTAAAAAATAGATTATTTTGATTGAAAGATTTTACCCTGGGAGGGATTATTTATTATATTAGGCCATATAATGGTGAATGTGCATCAATTGCACCCATAGCCTGGTTCATAAGAACCAAATTGCAATTAACTAACTTAATCCATATTAAAAAATCGATAACTTTAGCCCAATTTTTCAACCCATGCTTCATTATTGGTATTTATCTACTGTTGTTAAAATCAGTTTTGTGATGTTTAATTCACAAAATAGGGGTTAACCGCATGATCCACAATCAATGAACTGTTTTTTGTGAGCGTAATATGGTATAACAGACTAAATAAACCTCACGTGGTAAAGGTTTTACGCTAAAAAAAATTTTAAGTGTTTTTTTATCCGATTACAAACTTTGAAGGGGGAAGGGGTAAAGGATCTTATTTTTTTAGGCCCAGTCAAAATCAGACCCCAGACAAATCCAATTAAATAAATGCAATTTTGTCCCACTTTGAAGCTCATTTGTCGGCGGAGCCACTTCGCGTTTCATTTCCTAGGGCCGTCAGAAAAGTGCTAAATATAGAACTTCAATAAATTAAAAATAATGTTGAAGAGTACTTTTTAATTTATATAAACTAGCCACAGACAGGGTGGTATTTCAACTACCATAATAGTGTCTTCCGAAAGTAATTCTAATATAGCAAACTGCCGTAGTAACCCTATAGCAATGCCCTGGCCTGAGGTACAATATTTAAATTTATGCACTAATTAAAAAATACCATTGACATAAAAACAATTTAAAGTTAATTATACATTTACCCAATGAGAGCATTTTGGTTCTGTAAGTTCCAAAAAATATATCTGACATTAAAGTTTATTTATGTTAAATGGATGCCTTGCACATAAACACCATTAAAAGTTCCAACATTTTCTTCATAATGCCCTTTGCTATAAAGGAAAGAAAAATAATTGTTTAGCCCACTTGTGAGGAAAAAATCTAAGGTGACAAATTCGTAATAACTTTAACCCTATAACGCCCGAATTGTTTATGTCATAAGATCTTTAGCACAACAATGTTTGCATTTAAAATAAGCTTTTATAAACGTCACTTAAGACCCGAATGGGCGTTATAGGATTAACAAAAATACTCGCGCGTAACTTGTAGTGGTGTCGGAAGTAAACATATTTTGTTTTACTTGTTAGATACAAATCCACAAGGATAGACAAGAGTCTGGCTGTCCCACAAGGGATTTTTAATTTTCTTAAAAACTTATTAAGATCAGTGTTTCTATGGAAAAAATTTGTACAAAGCCATATTTTCTTATTGAAGTTTTTTTGTTTGTTTACCTACAGTTATCATTGATATCCCAAATGAACATTTAGGAAGTGTACATTACAAGTAATGAAGTGATATTTTTTGAAAAGCTTATAATTATTGAGATAGAAGTGTTTTATGAAAGTTTGTTTGTAAAAAGCCATGTTTTCATATTGAAATGTTTTGTTTGTTGACCTACAGTAACGACTATTACAACAAAAAACCAACATTTTTTTATTACATGTGAGGCATTGGTAACCTTGGTCCTCTGGTTCATTCAGCAAGTAGTATTGAAACTGAGACATTTCTCCTTCATATGCTAAGCTTACCCCGACTTGAAGGAAACCCCATCTGTCGGCTGCATATCTTGATGTGGGTAATAATCATAAGGTCCAAATATGTGAAGCACTGAAGAGTATTCATTGAATAGTGTCGGGCTATATAAAAGCTGTAACTATTTTCAAAAGTTTGTTTATGCGAAGGTAATATAAAAAGTAAAAAGAAAAATTATTGCTTTAACATGAGCACCATGACCAAGTTTGACATTAGTGTTTATGACAGGTCAGGGCAGGGTGTCATTTTTGTCGAGCATTGCGTAGAAAAAGCTCTGCATAGGTTTTACTTTTCCGTTGTATGTGTCTGTAACATAACTCTTGCAATAAATCGTAATTTCGGAGTATCAGCTAATTTTTTAAATTTTATATTGATATATCATAACACTTTATTAGGAAGATTTTTGATTAAATAACCATATTTACTGCACTTCAATGACATTTTTAAGATCATATTGGCTAGAGCCTATTTTTCCATGCTAAGAAGTTTTGTTTAGCCAACTTATTTTGAGTATAACTTTTTTCCTGGTGGTTTATTATAATGAGGGACATGTTTAACTAAAGCTTATCAATAGGTCTACATCTTTGGTTCAATAAAAAAATGATTAAAATTTTTGATTATCTTTTTTCATGAATTTTGGGCTTAGCCTAATTTTTACGTTAAGAAGTTATGTTTAGCAAACTTATTTTGTGTATTACTTTTTTATTTTTGGTTTTACAGCTATAATTTTTTAACAAATAAAAGATATAGACATTAGGAATGATCCATCTTAAGTAAACTTTTCTGTAAAACTTAAATTTATTGAAATAACTGTTTTTATGCTGATATTGAACTTGTTTTTCCCAAAGCAGACAAAACGTATTTTTTTAATTTTTGTTTTATAACAATAATTATAGAAAAAATTAAAGATGATCATTTTGAATAAACTTCTGTAAAACCTAAATTTATTGAAATAACTTAGTTTTTATGGTGTTTTCTGAATTTAAATTTTTTTTCAAAAATAGCCTAAACTTTTATTTATTATTTTTATCTTGGAGCAATGATCATTTAACATAAATGAAAGATATATGCATTATGATTAAATCTGGACTAATTTTCTTCTGAAATATAGATTTGTTGAATTGAGCAATGATTTATAGATTTGGTTATGTACTAACTTTTCTCATGGTCTATTAAAATGATGTACATGTTTAACTAAATCTTATCAATAGTTCTACATCTCTGATTCAGTGAAAAAATTCTCATATTAAGACCTCGTATCTCATCTGGACAGTTTTCTACGAATTGAACGAAATGTCGTTTATGGATCAATAGAGATTGCCAAAAAGTTTTCTCTCATCCTATTTTGAATAAATGTAAAGTTTTGCTACAATTATCAATCTAATTAATAGACATTAGAGTTTGGAGAAGTATTTTTTTTTTAGAGAAAAGCAAAAGCTATTTGAGGACAGACCTTTTAGAAAGAGAAATCCAGGAGTAGTTGTTCTGCCTGAATGTTTAGAACCTACTGTGCTAGTGTGCCAAATTAATTTTCTTGAATTCAGAGAGTCCTTTAGCATTACATTTTGAAAAAATGAATTCGGTGAGTTCTTGAATTGGTTGATCTTATTTGGCATGTTGGGCCCAAGAGACATTTGTGTGACCACCAAAGATGGGTTGCATAGTCGGTGGTGTCGAGTACCTTCGGGTTGAAGTATCATGCCGAAGCCAAAATTCTCTTGGATGAACATTGCATGGACAGAAGTTACTTTCTGTAGACTAAAAAATGTTTTGTTTAGGCAACTCAAGTATTTATACATAAGAAATAAATTATGTTATAATATATCATATTTAATTGAATGGAATATAAATTGAAGTTAAATAAAAGTATAAAACTACTTCACTGATTGGTTAGAATCACAGTAAAATGTAAAATTATTAAAAAATAACAAACATACATTACACATATTAATAATTTCATGCATATTCCAAACAAGTGCACACAAGTATAAACTGGCTTATTACTGCAATCTTTTTATTTAAGTACTAATTTTATTTTTTAATCTTCTATTCGTTTTAATTAACCCATTATAGCCTAGTGTTGCATATATGCAACGCATGTTTTTTTTTCTGTTTATGTCACTCGATATCTTTTAAAGGAAAATAAAACTTTATTAATATTCTTTGTTATTTGTTCAACGTTATTTTAATGAAAAAAGAAATGAATTCCGGTGCTAAAGGGTTAATGTATTATATTTATATTGTTTTTAAAATATCAATCTAGAAAAATCTCATTTAACCACAAAATTGATAATAATTTAAAAAAATGGACATAAAAAATGTGCAATGTTAGCTTAATAGTAAGGCAAACGATGGGAGATATTATTGTCGTTTGAATGGGAAATGATTATCATAGTGATGTACATTTTACCATTGTGAATTATTTGTGAATGTGTGACGTCTATATGCAGAAGCATTGCTCTTTTTTATTATTGTGAAGTGCAACAGATTTTTTAAAATTGGTTTTGTGCTATGTAAGAAAATAAATCGTTTTGTATAATCAATTCTCTTCCATTCTGGTATAATCTAAAAATATATTTATTGTTTTGAATAGCATAAATTCTTCTATGTTTGTCTTAACATGAATATTTTGTTCCTTGTTGAAGGTACATACACACTTTAATGAATGTTATTTTGTTTAAAAGTAATAAATAATTGCATATTAATTATTTTTAAGTATAACCTTGCCATATTTTGACTTGTAATTGAAAAAGAATTTCTTGTTTTTATTTGTTATCTGGCATTGAATAACTTTCTTATTGGTTACAATGTCTTGACATGTGTGTGCCTAAGCTCTATAATGTAGTTATGTCACTCTTGCAAATTTTATCAAAAAAACGTTAACCAATGAAAATGGATTGCAAAAATAAAGTGCTTAGAATTTAAAGCAGTTTGAAATTTCTTTAATTATTCTTGTATGGGTAAAGAATCTTCAAACTGGATGTAGCAGACATACTATTTGTTGTCCTTGAATCCCAACCCAAAGTCACCGCCTGAAGTGACGGTCTTGTTTCGTTGTAGGGGCTCGCCAGTCTGATGTACGGACCCGTGGACCAACTGCTCGAGCACACCAGCTCCCTCGAACCCACTTTCGATCTGGCCGGATCCGCAGACCTCCTTGGATCCGTCGTGGGGATCTCCGAGTGTGGCAAAGTCGTCCAAGGTACCGCCATCCGGTTCTCGTGCCGCATTTGCCGGAAGGGCTTCCGCAGCAAGGTGGATCTGGAGAGGCACGTGCGCACACATACGGGCGAGAAACCGTTCCGTTGCCAGCACTGCAGTCACTGCTCCGCCACCAAGGGCAATCTGAAGGCACACATGCGCCACATTCACAACGACCTCGCTTTCCAAGAAGCCTCCATGCCCAGAGCCCCATTATTAGGGCTGCCTTCAAGAACCCCTCTATTGGACTTGGCTTCAAGAACTCCTCTATTGGACTTGGCTTCAAGGACCCCTCTATTGGACTTGGCTTCAAGGACCCCTCTATTGGATTTGGCCTTTGCAGATAGTGGCCTGGATTGAAGGTGATCTTGGTGGTTGCAAATGTGTTTGCTTGCTGAAGGAAATTCCAAGATTTGTTTTGAAGAAATCCTTGCATCTTTTAAAAACATTTGAGTCCATGAAGATGCCAAAAAGTGTTATTTATGTTCATACAGATGGGAAATAACATTTGTTTTTCATTCTTCTTTTTATACTTAAAAATATGCTGATTTGGTTGTTATGTATGGGAAGCTACACCATTGAAGAACAAAATCTAATGTTGGATCAAGTGCTGGTTAGAAAATAATTCAAAATATGAAGTTATCCAACATTTATTCATCGTGTTTTTATTATTTAAAACTGGCAAATGAAATATGTGAAATTGTTAACCATCATGGTTATGAACTAATAATGTTGTTGAAAACTTAAATTGTTTACAAAAACATACAAACCTTGCTTATAGAACCTGTGCTTTCGTTTATATCTCGATAACGCGATTGTCGAACTTTGTTAAAATCTTTTGTTTGAATTATATCATCATTTATTAACGAAGTAATGATACGAGTACTTTTTGTGTAAAAATCATTATTGCAATTGTATTGGCTTACATCTCGATGAATGTACACATTTAAAAAATCTCTAGAACAATCTTTAAATTTTGCAGTTGAAGAATTGTATATCTTGGCTATAACTCTGTAAATTTAAATGTCTGAAAATTGGTGCAAAAATATTGGTTAGAGGGCCATATAATAAACATTTGAGGTGTAAAGCTTAAAAGCGCAATATAAATTTGCAAAATTATTATTATTATTATAAGACTAGGCCTAATATTTAAGATTTTCTTGCCAGGTTTTAATTTGGATTTTAATTTTTCTTTTACATTTCAATGGAAATATTTTTTATCTGAAACAACAAAGTAGAGATTTCTAAATAAATGATCAAACCAAAAAAACTAAAGCTGTGTTCTCGACCTAACTTGAGTTAATGCGATTTGAATAAAAAAAAAATTACTTTGACACAATGTTATAAGATTTTATTGAATCAACTTTTCTTGATTCAATAAAAATGTTATAACAGTGTGTCGATGTGATTCAAAAGTTTGGCGATAATGTGACTTAATGGGGATGCCCGACTTATTTTGGTCAGAATTGCACTTTTTGGGGTTTTTTATAACATCAAATAGAAAAGCATCTTTAGACTGGTTCATAATTTATATGAAAAATCCAAATGTTCTAAAAATGATATGTAATTCTAGTTTTTGTGTTGAACATAAACTTTAAATTCATTTTTTGGGAAACTTATTTTTTTCCATAAAAGTGAAGATGGCATATTTATTTATGGACTGGTTTTTAAAAATTTAATAATAACTGTACTAAAACTTTTGTCTGTTATTTTTCATTAATTTTCTAAGAATTTGTGAAAATCTAGGAGCTTTATCTCAAATAGTCGATCCGCCCTCTACACTCGAACATATCTCAAAAAAAAGAAGGAAAAAGGTTGAAACGAGGAAAAGGGCCCTCACCCTCGCCAAACAAATGGACCAAATTTTATGAAATTTGATTTTTATCTTGGTTTATCATGGGGAAAACGGAAAGGTCCTATCTTCAGTGGATCTATAACCCTTAGGTGCCCCTTAAGTTTGTTTACACTTTTAGTTCATAACTTTGTATAAGGTAATAATAACATGAAACAAAATTAATTAGGTTGTCAATATGCATGGAACTTAGCATTACAAAGTGCCAAGGTGCTAAAAGTATTGAATTTTTTTTTATTAGAAATCTCCACTTTTATTTGAGATTAGAAATAAACAAATAATTACAACAAATCAAGGTGTTATTTTTAAAGCAGTGGTTCCCAACTTTCGGCGGGCCAATACTTTAGGGGTGCCACATAGTCCACTCCAATAGTAATTCCTATGGAGCATCTGGCCATCATACCTCTAAAGCATTGCCCTAACTTTCGGGCTGTTTAAAAGTCAACATTTCCTAACAATAATAATGTGTTGCACATCACATATGAGCTAACTAATTCAGTTTGCAGCACAAAAAATACCTCGAGCATTTTATTTGTTTCATATATGCAAAAATTCTTTAGCCCTTCACTACACAATGTATCATATATGATACGTTGCGTAAGACTTGTTTTCAATGCACATTTCAATGTGATTTACTTCTTATGGAAATACTTTGTTACGCAGTAAAGGGTTAATTATATTAAATATAAAGAAATAATTATAGTCGAGTTTTTGCGGCACAGCGGTGGGCAACACCGGTCTAAAGGGTCAACATTCCTTTTGTTGGCTCTCCTCAACCCCAGCGGGTCTGGGCTATTTTATCGGCTTTGATTGGCTCTGTTTTTAATCCTTTTTATGCTGCTTAGTTAAACTATTGTTCTTTGAAAGTGCTGAATACCCTCTGGGTGCAGCGCTGGGTATTGGCCCCTTTATTTATATAATCAATCAACCCCAGCGGGTACACCTCCGTCATTAATGCCATTCGCTTTCTATTTCAAGCAAAATTATTTTTGCTTTTTTCACTAAAAATTAAAACTGAAATTTCATTATCTGTGCCAGAGTAATTAATTTCCATTTTTTTTTTTACAATCTTTGTTTAAATCTGTGATGGCGTTCTCAGTTGAATTTATTTAACCCTACAACGTCAGGTGTAAATAATTGAAATAATGATGGTTTTAATACAAATTGTAATGTATTTCGATTCTTATGACTAAAACGTCAGGTGTAAATAATTCTTTACAATCAATAATGATGGTTTTAATACAAATTGTAATGTATTTCGATCCTTATGACTAAACGTTTGTGTAAATAATTCTTTACAATCAATAATGATGGTTTTAATACAAATTGTAATGTATTTCGATCCTTATGACTATAATGTCAGGTGTAAATAATTCTTTACAATCATTATTATTATTATTATTATTTAAATACAAATGGTAATGTATTTTGAACCTTATGACTATAAATGTCCTGACTTTATAGTGTTAATGCACAAGTTCTATTTTGATTGAAGTGCTTACAAAACTGTTTTTGTTTTGGGCACATAAAAATGTTAAATTGTTCTTCTCATTATTTATTTCAACTGAACCTTGTTGTTCAAGTGGCATTGCATATTTTATGTTGATTCATCCCATGTTATTTATTTCATTTGTGTAAAAATGTTTTCAGAACATATCAATAAAATTAGATATTTGCTCAGTTTCATTTTACCTAATTGAACATTTATAGTGCTTATGTTGAAGATAAATCTGGTGTTGACAATTTGAAACCACTTTCTTGCTGGAGAAGTTTGAAATGTAAATTCATTAACCCTTTAATGCCTGATTAATTATTTGTTTAAAGATCAAAATGCATTGAAGTTGTATTAGAAAATCAACCTTATTGCATAGGACAAATTCGTTCACTGGGGTCATAAAGGGTTAAATTATTCTCATCCATATTACATCGGTCAATTGAAACTCTTCTTCGACTTTGAAGGTTCGTTTTCCGTCTACATTTATGCTATATGTGCAAATGACCCTCATGAGCACAAATGAGGTAAGCTCTGTTATTAGAATGTGGGCTGCCTCACTTGTGCTATTGTTTGTCCAAATTTCCTTTGTCTGGTTAATGACCGCAACATCGGAGAAAACCGTTCTCTAGATTATTTAATGTAAAAAGTCGTCATTTTGGAAAAATTTGCAATAAATTTATACTAAAATTTAGTCAAAAATCAGGTAATTTAAAAAAAGTCAAGATAAAGAAAATTTACAAATGAACAAGTGGGAGAGAAGTGTCAAGAATAATTTTAACTTATTATAATTGATCTAAATTACATTAATGTATTGACATTTCATTTATTTTGGTGTATTGATATTTCATTTATTTATTAATCTAAATTACATTAGTGTATTTTTTAATCTAAATTACATTAGTGTATTTTTTAATCTAAATTACATTGGTGTATTGATATTTCATGAAAGTGTTCCAATTCACTGGTAACGAAGACACTTTCCGAAATTGAATAAAAGGAACAATATTTATTGGGGAATATCACTCCTCATTTAGACATGTTTTATATTTTTTCTGAGCCTATATCAAGCTATCTATTTCTTAGCTATTTTGTTTTTATTTGAAAAATACTGCTATTGTCATCTCTTGTGTCAAAGCAAAGCCTGATGTATGTTCTTTGATGCTAATAAATTTGAAATAAAATAAAAAACCGACTTCTAAAAGTGTTCTATTAGGGGTGAAATTAATTGTTAGCATTTCATGTATATTGTTAATTTGGAGGCAAGGCAGTAACGCCATTTCTCCTTATAGGGCAGTGCGAGTCGAGAATTCCCCGACGTCTTCTGGCCTCCCTTCAACCAGCTGCCGAGGGACCTTTACGGCCACGCCCACTCCGGTCACCCTCGTCCGACCCCACCCGGTGTCGGTAACAGCCTGCAGAGGCCAACGTGTGAAGTGTGCCTGAAGGCGTTTGTGCAGAAAAGTGACCTGAAGCGCCACATGCGTGTCCATACCGGTGAGAAGCCGTTCACATGCTCGCTGTGTGACTACAGAGCCAATCAGTCCACACACCTTAAGAAGCATCTGAGTCTCGTGCATAAGATTCATACTGGCTCTGGACGCACCTCCCTCGGTAACGCTCACTCTGGATACAGCAATTCTGACCGATCCTCGCTCTGGACGCACCAACTCTGACCGATCCTCTCTCTGGATGCACCAACTTTGATCAAGAACTCGTAGATTGGAGCGAATAAATTTATTTAGGAATCGTGTGATATATATAGTTTTATATTTAGATTATAGAATTGTTAATTAATTTGTTTATTTAACAAATCTTTCCAATGTAAACAAACATCATGGAAGTAATCGAGCTTTCATCACAATTGTATCGACATTATAATATGGAGTAACGATAGCACAAGTGAGATAAGCCTTATGTTATTTGAATGTGGGTTGCCTCACTTGTACTATTGTCTCTATATACAACTATAATTTCTACACCTGACATAAGGTATTTCTGTGCTAAAGGTTTTTGTTTTATTCTCCAAAACTTTAAAATTGTTATTGGTTGCTGTCTAGTATTGCGCAATACTAGACGCAGCTGCACTAGTCTACCACAACCAATGTCTTGAACATCCCTAGTAGCATTTAAATGGCTAATTCTTGGCTATTTTCCAAAGGAGCCACTAAATTGTGGCTAATAGCCAAGGATCAGCCACTAACTGGGGATAGGTGCTACTAGGGTCTTTAAAAATAATTTTTACGATTTCTCTTTGTAGAGCGTAAGTAATTTTTTGCCAAACACTGTTGGTGTTACAGTGCATTAAAGTTTATTTTGTTTCTGTTAATTTCTTCATAAAAGTCTTGCATACTTGACATTCTTAACATTTTAACCGTTTCTTGTAACACCGGTGATACATAAGTATAATGGCCTACTCCATCTTATGTAACATTAGTGATACAATACAAGTTAATACATTTATACAGGCAAGTATTTGCCTGTATAAATGTATCAAAATATAAACTAACTTGTTTTGTATCACTGATGTTACATAAGATGAGGTAAGCCACTATAATTATGTATCACTGGTGTTACAAAAAACGGTTAGTGTTAATAACTAGTACCTACCTACATGATAAAACCCTACAGGTTTATGTAGGTTTTACAAAATTAAAAAAATGTTAGTCTACTTTTGAAAAAAAACACAAGTCAACAAATTCCTAACAACAATCAAAAGTAACTCATAGCTAAAATGAAAACTATAAATGCTTTTATTGCAGGCTGCCCATTTAGCCCTATTCAACTAGATATTCAATAAGTGAATGATAAATAAAACGGTATGAACATAAATTTTAACTTTAAATAAATTCTTATTTTTTCAACATAAAAATAACTTGCATTAAATGTTACAAATCTTGCACTAGAACATACTAATCACCTAACCTGGCATGCTGAGTAACCTTTGGTTGCAGTATCGAGTTTTGGTGCAACTTCAATATGTCGATTCTGTTGTAACTTCTCATTGAAAATTAACTCTACCAGTTAGTCAAAAAAAAATTCCTGTTAATTATTTCCATTTTTGTCCTCTAACTCGAACATTATCGGAATCGGGGTCATTTCTGCAATAGAAATACGCAAAAATTTGCAGTTCTTTTAAAGTGAAAAGTTTTAAGAAATAACACCCTGTTCAAAATTTCCAGAATAATGGCTCTGGTTAATTAAATGGTGTTCTTGTTCAAACTTTTTCTTGATTCAATCAACTGTATAACAGTGTC
>JARUHE010311829.1:0-20645 GCA_031471125.1 Archaeomysis grebnitzkii | reverse complement strand
ATACATATACATACATACATATACATACATACATATACATACATACATATACATACATACATATACATACATACATACATATACATACATACATACATATACATACATATACATATATACATACATACATATACATATATACATACATACATATACATACATATATTTAATTACCAAACGAAGGAAACAAGTGCTCAAGAGTCATACCGTGTTTATTTATTTTTATCTTGTGGTCATGTGAATTAAACAATCATGTTCAAACCAAGTCTAATCAGTGCTTACAAATGTGGTTAATGACGCAATCACATCACTTCGAATCGAAGCGACTAATTACCTGTAATTCGGTGCGATACTTTTTCGATAAAATCGATTCAGCGATTTCGTCATTGGCACTGGATAAAATAGGATCTTCTGGCGACACGTATGCCACTTTAGAGGTGACATCACTTTGGGGCAACGAGTACGTGTTGGCATCGCTGTCTTCGGCAACCGTGGTCGCAGTGACGGCATAGCGACCGGGGCCATTCTCGAGCACCTGCTTGACCACCACTTCACTGCTGAGGGAATGGCCGAGGTCGGTAAGGAACCTCTGAAGGGAGTTTTTGAAAGGGAACGACTCGGGGATGCCGTCCACACGAGCACCTTCAGTCCCGATATCATCGACCGGATATTCGGGAAGAGATGCGTCGGACGTGTGGCCAGATGCGTCACTTTCGCCATCCCACGGACTCTGCTTTAGAGGTGGCGAATGTGCGTCACTTGGTTTGCGCCGCGGCGGAAGCGGTGGCCGCGTTTTCGGAGGTAGAGGCGGCGGGGAAAGCGCGTCGGAAGAGGTCAGATCGGGCGTGGATGATGTAAGGTTGATCAAACTGTCCTTATGGTGGCTCAATGACGACAGCGATCTCTCGCAGGCGTGGTAGTCGGGTTTGGTGGCACTGATCAAAGGTAGGAAAGCGAAGGTGGTGGCACTCCTGGCGAAAGGTTTTGCCATCATTTCCGCCGATCTTTTGCGCGACAATCTGTCGTGACTCACCGACCGACTCAGGGAAGGACGAAGGTCCTCGGCTGAGTTGGCGGAAGACCCTCCGCGGGAGAGACACAGTCCGCTGTCCACCGACAACAACGACGACGAGCTACGGTACTTGACGAGGCGCTGAGCCTCGTTCTCGCGCCGGTGCTTCAACAAGTCGTAGCTGCGTCCTCTCTCCAGCCGTTTGTCGCCCCTCAAAGGTATTCTCAACAACGGCTCACTCGCTCCCCTTTCGAACTGTTCGCGTCGCCGTCGAACAGTGTCCCGCGCCGGGTAGTGCGGCGGCCGCAAAGCAGGAGACGCCGCTAACGCAGCCGCCACCATAGCGGGACTCTTGAGCTCTATGTGCAACCCTCCCGAAGAAGGCATCCCGGGTGCCCGCATCATGCATCACTTTCACGAACGTCTTTCAAGTGAAATGGTTCACGTGTCTCGAAGGAAACTAAAAAGACGAAGGAAAGAGAATGAAAGAAGAGTTCTGACAGAGGGACACTTGAGGATCACTTCACAGGAACGTGTTATTCAAGGGACGTTCGAACGATGACTGGCAATCGTGCAACAAGTGAGTTCGAGCGAACCACAATGTGTGCGTTTCTATCTCGCTCTATTGTGTGCACAAGTCCACAAGGTGTTCGAAACATACACGAGTGATGTTAGTAAACATTTGGTTCACGTAAACACAATTCAACTTTGTTTTGTATCCATCTTATTTCATTAAACAAAAATCATTCATATTAATCACAACAGCTTCAGTTGATCATTAATGAATACTTGGAAATGTTACAATTAAAACTTAAAAAATATAAATCTTAAATCAACTTACCAAATATAAATGTTAATATATTTTAAACAATATGCAAACAAATACTTCGAAATGGGTAAGCAACTAAAAATGTTATAAAGAACATTTATAAATTTGAGTAGTAAACATATTTTTTGCTATTGTTTTCTAATCACTTGATTATCTAAACCTAACGATGGTGTAAAATTGTTTAAATAAAATATAATATTAGTAAAAACTCGAGTTTTTTAAATCAAACAAATAAAAAAAATCAGCTTTGATAAACAAAACATTTTTTGGAAAGCTTTCAAGATAGATAATAACGATCTGAGGCCTGGCGGATTTATGAACGGTTTCAATGGTAATTTCAATGCATTTCAGACCTTATACGATTGATCACTCGGGCCTTAAAGGATTAAATTGTTCAAGTCTATTGCTTCACATCACTTAACTGGTTTAAAGTGCCTAGACTGACCTGTTCCCCAAAAAGAAAAATTTGTCTCAAATAATTAAAGTTTAAACCTAATCACGAGGAAACAATTAAACATTGCCAGTCATTAGACATTATTGTAAATGACAAACAGGTCTAAATCATTTGTTGAGTTGTAGTTTCGGGCTATTCAAAAATGGTAAGCGACGTGATGTGTTGAAGCGTGCATCACTTAACGTAATCATACTTTTCTACTAGACAGAAGAATTATCTTGAGATTTTAAAAAAATGAATTCATAGTTTCACTCAAAAAATAAATTTGACAAGAGTTACACATAAATTCCAACTAAAAAGGGTTATGTAAAAAATAAAATATCAAAAAAGTGTAGTTGATAACGTTACTTTATCAAACATAACCTATTTGAAACACGAGACAACAATTTATGGAAATATAGTTAAATTATTTCGTTGGTTATTGTTTTTTGTTATTGCTATTATTGTTTCCCTTGGATCGACAGTAGCACAAGTGAAGTAGGCTCTACTTTATTTGAATATGGATTGCCTCAATTGTGCTATTGTTGGTCCACTGATAAAACTGACTGAATAACTATATATCTCTACTATTTTTTCAAGTGACGATGACTATTGAGTATTCAGCGATAGTACAACACAATTGACATACAAAATAAGATGAGAAACGTTTTGTTAAGTAACATGAATAATTTAATTTCTAATGAATTATATAATTAAATAGTGAAGTAATATTTAATTATTATTATTATTAAATGCGGTGTTGTGGCAACTTCAATAATATTGTCGTGATTTCAATTCAGTTTCACAAAGAAATGTGAGTGAAAAAAATCAAATTATATTTCCATTGAACCATTCACTTTTGTTCATTTTCAGAACATCCAATCAAGAAAACGAGCATTGCTTTGGCGAGTTGACATATTCTGATATTTTGGTGACGTGGAATAATTTGTAAAAACAAACTCTACTGAGATATGTATTGTTAAAAATTGGATAGCTCGATAACAAAACCAAACTAAACATTCATATATTGTAGCATGAAGATATAACAGTTGAACTAGGTAATTAGAAAAATATGCATGCATCATTACAGCAAAAAAAAGAGTTATTTGAAAATAATTCAAAATTTATTTATTAATTATATATGAAATTATTTGCCAAACGCTCTGGCAATTAGCCTTCAAGACCTTAATTGAAACAGAAGAGCAATTTCATTTTATTTTTCATATTATATTAATGATGAAAAGTTAATGATTGTAATTTATTGTATAGATCAAACAAAAAATGAAACATTGTTTTTAAATCATTCCTAGAAATCAGAAACAAATAAAAAAAATCTGAAAATTATTGAAAAACAATTTATCATAACCACAGATTGGAACCTTTAAATTGATGATCTTCACTGAAGGTCTCCACAAAGACAATTTTAAACTTCGATCGTATTCTTGGAAACTTTTTGTAATGGTATTGCTTGAATATTTATGCATGGCACTGATCTTTAAAACTAGACAAAATCTAAATTTAAGCAATAAATTGTCTATTCATTTTAACTTCCACATCAAGTGTACTATAACATGTTAAAAAATATATTTATCACCTATTGATAACCTAAAAACAATACATGCAGATCGGGCACTGCTAATTCCTAGGGTCTGAATGTAGATTTAAAATTACTCCATGAATTTTTTTTTCATTTTAAAAGAAAAAGTGTTAGTATTTATTTTATTTTTTCAAATATTACCCAAGTTTAAAATACAAAATATTTAAAAAAAAGCATTAATCTTGCTCATAAGACAACAATATTGAATAAAAATAAAAATTCAGTGGTTAAGTTAGTTTAAATAAAGAAAATTAATGTACAGTGAAAAAATGTTTATTTACCTGAAATATTTTTTTTAGAAAATGATTAATTTGAAAGAAGGAATAGTACGTTTGGAAATTTGAAGTATTTTTCAAACAAATAATTCAAAGTTAAATCGTGATTGAACCGTAATTATTTTATCCATTAATATTACAAATAATAAAACTTGAAAAACAAAATATTTTTGAAAATATTCTTGGAAAAACCTAAAATCCAAATCCAAACATCCATTCCACTTCGATGGTTTCCTATAAATCAAAAATTCTTTGTAATCTGTGTAGCCTCGTCTCCCTACGAGGCTAGTCTAAGGCTGGCCATGTTCACTCAAAAATAGTGCCACGTGCCACCCATTCCCTTCCCTCGACCGAAACGATGGCGACATTGACACCCGCCCTGACTCTTCACCTTGAGGCGAAACCGCCAAAATATATTTTACTTCACACTCCAGCGTTCTTGAACTGCGCCGTGCAACCTCGCATGCTAATCCCATTGCGATTAATCATTTGTTATCCCGTGCCACTCCAATTAATAATACAATAATGAACAAAGAACAAAGATCAGAGGTTGATTAAAACGTAAGTAAGCTTCACCGACATGACGATGTGTGTATGTCTGTTCAACACGATAAGGTGGTTGCCCAATGCAATAAAGGCCTACCAAAATGAGACGTTGGTTGCCCAATGCAATATAGGCCTACCAAAATGAGACATTATTTCACATTAATCACTGTTGTTACATTGCCTTCAATGTAAGATGCAAATGACGATTAGAAGCATACATTGCTTCAATTTTGGTCTTCATTTTCACTTCCTGAACGAGACAATTTAAAATTACGAGAAATGATTTCAAACCTACGAAAGGTTATTCAGATGAAATGAAACGCGGAAAACAATTACCATCGAAATGACACCTAGATTTGATCTCATTTTTTATGAATTTCATATCTAATTATTTTTTATCATTTTGTTTATTTCTCGTTTTCTAAATAAATTGTTGTTTCACAACTGTAATTGTTAATCAATTTAAAAAGGAACAAAAAAATAAACATTTCAGATAAAACTATAATTTATTATCATATTATTGCTGTAAGACGTCATTGACTGTAAAATTCTTATTTATTTGATTATTATTTATTTCTTATTTATTTGATTATTATTCATTTCTTATTTATTTGATTATTATTTATTATTTGTTTATTGACTATTATTTATTTATATTTATGAAAATTAAATAAAGTTAAAAGTCTTAAAGCTATTATTTTAAAGCTGTTTTTGAAAATAATCTTCAATACAGTATATAGCATTGTGTTCAGCAATTACACAAATTTAGAAACTTTTTTAATCTACAAACACCGCTTTTAATCCGTAGCATTTACTCATGATTGTTTATTATTTATTTTACTATTATTTATTTACTTGTTTTAATTATTTTAATGCATCTTTATAGTTTCAAACAAACCAATAAAATTTAAACACGAGCCTTAAAATAATTTTTAATCAATAAAAGATCGAAATTATCATAGATTCCTTCAATTGTAATTGAAGGAATCATTAGAATGATCTACAGTAATATAATTATCAATAATAATTACAATGATCAGTAATAATTACAATGATTAATAATAATTACAATGGTCAGTAATAATTACAATGGTCAGTAATAATTACAATGGTCAGTAATAATTACAATGGTCAGTAATAATTACAATGATCAGTAATAATTACAATGATCAGTAATAATTACAATGATCAGTAATAATTACAATGATCAGTAATAATTACAACGATCAGTAATAATTACAATGATCAGTAATAATTACAATGTTCAGTAATAATTACAATGATCAGTAATAATTACAATGATCAATAAATATCTAAAGTAATGAATAATAATGATGAGGAAAGAGAAGCAAGAGAGCCAGGCTTAAGCCTCGTCTTTCACAAACACCATTAACTGAAAGCCAATAAAACATAAAAGAAAAACAATAAAAAACGAAAGTTCTCCAAGATTGAAAATATTGCATTTGCTTTTCTTTAATAGTTCGACTCCATTCATGTGAAATCTTTTTCTTATCATTTCATTATTGTTATACATAAGTTTAATAAAAATATATTGACCAATAGAACTTTAAAAGCATATCTAGTATATACGCTATAATTATATATACTATATGGATCGACAATAGGCCGAGTGAGGAAACCCACATTCAAACAACAACAACAAAGCTTGCCTCACTTGTGTTATTGGCTATACATTACTAGGCTGTGACAAAGTCAAGCCTCTGTAAGTCACTGTTAATTGTTGGGGCGGAGGCGGATTTTTTCACCATTTTCTTTTTTAGTTTTTGTTTTCAAATCTTGGTAAGCAAAATTTTGAAAAAAGTTTTACAGATATTTTTATTTAACAGGAATGTCTTTATATATAATTCTGAAGAATAATGTCCAGAATAATTTGTTTTGTAAAACTTTGTAGAATTATGAAAAAAAACATATCTTTGTATTTTATATGTATATATTTAGTAATTTGGTTGTATTCATAACTATTATTCGGTCACAGCTTTAATTCCTTTACGAATTTCCTCGTACTTGTTATATGGTTTAACATTTACAAAACAAAACTTAGTAGTGTTTAATGCTAAACATAAGAAATATTTTTTTCAACTAACAGAATAGAAAGATTTTATAAAAAAAAAATTTAAATTGTGACAACATTTTTCTGTTTGCTAGAGGGTTTGGTTTAAGGTATTTATTTAAAAAACACGTCTTTCACTACATTTTTTTAAAAACCTACACCAGATATTACTTTGGTTAATGAATTCGACGAATGGCGACGACAGAATATATTATCAATATTCCTAAATTTTATTTCAAACATTTCCTTCCAATAATCACCTTACCCACACGTACTGACATTATAACTACAATAATTGACCAATAAAAATTTACACTAACGTGATAATTAATTTGCAATATTATTGGCATAAATGCAAAGCACATTTTCAACTGCCAGCTTCATCTGTATCAAATTCACACAATAAAGTATATGATGACAGTTCATTGTTCATGTAGTATGAAGAGTGAACTCTGAGCAGCTGAGAACAACAGCTAAGAACATCATTCAGTTTTAAATCCACAATATTGGGGTTGGTTCATACGACGTGTCTCACTGGAGAGGAAAGGGTAAGTACGTCACGTGACCTGGCTTTTGCTCTTTGGCCTCACCGCGTCTTCGAGTAAAAGTTGGGCAATTCAAATGAAACTTTTCGATCGATCATTTTCTCAAACAAAACATTACCGAAGTCATGTACATACAATGCACGTGTGCAAATGCATTATAGCCAAACACACGCAAGTGTGATTTGCATGTGAATTGGTATTACTTTAAAGGAAATATTCTTTAATAAAATGTTACTATAAGTGTATACATAAATAAGTTCTGTTAGAGCTTCTAAAAATATAACACAACTTTCGTTCCCTCTGCATTGAATACAAGTTTCGAAAATAAATGTCCAAAATGTTTTAAATTATTAAAAATGCTAATGGAAGTCAATTACGTTTTTCATTGGTCGAGAGGTGACTAATGTCATATTTTCCTATCAATTATATTTTATTATAGATACAAAACGTATTACATGGTATACCATTTTGTTAGGAAGTAAAAATGCGTGTGATGAATAAAAAAAATTACAATGAACGATTACTTTCATATGTGATTCAAAAGTATTGATGCAGCTACTTCACGTTTTATTAATACTGAAGTTTAAAATGAGAGTAATAATATTCTGTACTCATCTACAATTTAATATTAATTGGTTTAAATGAATTTTAAATTTGAAGCTTTAAAAATAAATATTTTTATTTCTGTTTCAACATTTTCAAAACTGCAGCAAAATGATATAAAGTAAGATTTTAATATTTTTCAAGTGAAGAAGTACTTATTTTCTGAAGGGTAATTGTGTGCAGTTTTTTTGTTATTTTCAGACAAAATAGTTTGATCTTTGATTTTGGTCGAGAATAATCTTTGACGGATTGTTTTTGCAAACCACAACAGATTCAGCGATGTATGGTTCTCGTTTGAAAAGGACTTGTTGGTATAATTTTCTCAAGTTTTCAAAGTATTATTTCTTCAAAATGTGTCATGCTATGGGCCAACGCAAACTTAAGCAGCATATTGGTGGTTGGTTACTCATTCAAGTATTAACCGGACCCTTCATGCCTCAAGTTCACAAAAAAATGAAAAAGTTTTCACACAGAATATGAATAATATAACCAAATCCAACGAGTTTATAGCAGAGACATCTATAAATGATTTCTATAAATCATTTCAATAAGTCCATATAAAAACGCAGTTATTTCAATAAATTTGAATTTTATATATTTTTTTATTTGAAATATATATATATATATATTCATTTGTTAAATTACCATGGTTCTAAATCAAAAAATAAACAAAATATTCGTCTAAATTTGAGAAAAACAAGTCCACAAATCCCTAACATCAACAACAGCTAATAACAACCAAGAGTAACTCATAGAACGGTGCCTTACGGCTCCTCTAACAAGACTTAAGGCATTGCCACATAATGAACAAGACACTTAATTATCATACACTATCAACATCACCACAGAGATAGCCTTCTACACCTCAGAGGTACAGTCAGCAAATAAGAGGTCTAGACAATAATCTCTATCAAAAGAAACCAACACCAATAAATTCTACGCATTAAAAGCTGTGTTTGTACATCAATAGTTTCTAAAATTGTATAATTATTGAATACAATTCTATATAATAATATACTAACACTTTTCTTTTATTTGTTTCTAATAAAATTATCTCTAAGCATTCAACTAAAAATATTAGTTAACCATGAGTTTGATGGAAAATTGGCGAAGTCTAACAACTCTTGAAAAGTCCTCAAGGCATTCTACTTTAAAACCTAAATTTTTTTTTCATTTGTTTTAAAAAAATTTTTCTCTAAAACTCAGTTAGCCGTAAATTTAAACTCCCATAAAATGTATGTTTTAATACGTAAATACTGATTCAACAAAAAAAATCCTGAGTAACACCAGTCTAGCAGGTTATGTTTTTTATTTTCATTCAAACAAACTTTTCAGAAAAATTATTGTTTTTATTATTATGTTGATGTTTTGATGTATGAATGATGCACTACAATTTTTCACTTGGATTTTGTATAAAAATAAGAATAACTATATATATTACAGGTTTTCATTATTAAGCTGTGTTTGAAAAACCAGCTTCAAAGACGACCTCTGATTGTTTTTGGTGGTGTTGTTGTTGGAACGGTGGATGATTTGTGGTTTCTTCCGAAATTTTGCCATGTTTTCAAAAAGTTGAAATTCATGTTAACCGATTTTTTTATTTGAAAGTTTAGAGAAAAGTTTATTTAAAACACATGCAAGAACTTGAAACTTTAAGGTAGAATACCTGAAGGTTTTTTTGCCAAAAATTTATATTTTTCAAATAATAGACATTATGGAGTTTTTAGACTTGGCAAATTTATCATCAGTTTTATGATTAACCAATTTTTTTCTAAGGTTTAGAAATAATTTTATTGGAAATAAATGAAAGAAAAGTATTAATATAATAATATATAGAAATTTATTGAAAAATTACAATTTGAAAAACTTTTAAACATACAAACACAGCTTTTAATGCGTACCATTTTACTCGTGCTTGTTTAAAATATGATTTAATTTGTATACATCGGGTATGGTCGTAGAAGGCAACTTGGTTGTGTCAGATAATCTATTATACTATTGCTTCCCATTGGTTGGTTAGTTAGGCATTATTTCTCATTGGATTGCCGTTTTTATTTAGTTATCCTATATTTTGTAGGCATAGCAACAAAACAAGAATTACTATAACTATAGTTCAAGCCAAAGGTATCAATCACCCATCTGCTGACTATTTAATGCAATAAATTCTATAAAACCTTGGCATCTCTCTACCAAAATAAATAACAATAAGATCTGGTACATTCCGATTTAATTAAATTATTATCATTTCTTAGAATCGAAAGTAAAAAAATACAAAGTAGAAACAAACAAATATTCAAAAAAAAGTGCGAGGCAAATAAACAAAATAAATTAACCACATGTGGTTTAGGGACGCCCTCTTTCTTCGATTAAAATGAAAAAAGTAAACTTTTCAACAAAAAATGCCTGATCAGTAATAATAAAAATATTATGGGAAGATGTTTTACTAAATGCTATTTTAAATCTCAAAACAAAAACATGCTGAAAAAATGTGAAAATGGCAACATCTATCGGCCTTGGTTTGCTCAACAAATAGTGAAGAGACATAAATAATCATTTTGTAAAATGTGTTTTAACTCCAAAAGGAGGATTATGTAATTCAATTTGTTATAATTTGTACAATTCAAACTTTTTTTAACAATACTAGTAAAAATTTTGAAATTAAAATTCGTACAGATGAACTTACCTCATCAAGTAGTAATCATTGAACATGTAGTCAAAATGTATGTTCGTTCAAATCGACCAATGATAAAAAACCATTCGAAATAAAAATATTTGCATCAAAGACTATATAACATATATTTCAATCTTTACTTGACAAGCTTAAAATTCTAATTTGAGTAGTAACAAGGTCTAAATTTATTGTAAAATATATAGCTACTGTCTATCAATTTAAAATTAATTATATAATTAATTATATGGTCTTTGATTTTCAGCTGATAAAAAGACTGAAAAGATTAGAAAGTTCAAAAAGTAGAAAAATAATCTAGAAGATAAAAATTAAATAAGGATAAAAATTAAATAAGGATAAAAATTAAATGAAGAATAAAAATTAAATGAAGGATAAAAATTAAATGAAGAATAAAAATTAAATGAAGAATAAAAATTAAATAAAGGATAAAAATTAAATAAAGTATAAAAATTAAATAAAGTATAAAAATTAAATAAAGGATAAAAATTAAATGAAGAATAAAAATTAAATAAAGGATAAAAATTAAATGAAGAATAAAAATTAAATAAATGATAAAAATTGAATAAAGGATAAAAATTAAATAAAAGATAAATGTTAAATAAAGGATAAAAATTAAATGAAGAATAAAAATTAAATAAACGATAAAAATTAAATAAAGTATAAAAATTAAATAAAGTATAAAAATTAAATAAAGGATAAAAATTAAATAAAGGATAAAAACTAAATAAAGGATAAAAATTAAATAAAGAATAAAAATTAAATGAAGAATAAAAACCAAATAAATGATAAAAATTAAATGAAGAATAAAAATTAAATAAAGGATAAATATTAAATAAATGATAAAAATTAAATAAATGATAAAAATTAAATAAATGATAAAAATTAAATAAAGGAAAAAACTAAATGAAGGATAAAAATTTAATAAATGATAAAAATTTAATAAATGATAAAAATCTAATAAATGATATAAATTAAATAAAGATAAAAATTAAATAAAGGATAAAAATTAAATGAAGGATAAAAATTAAATAAAGGGCTAAAAATTAAATAAAGAGATAAAAATTAAATAAATGATAAAAATTGAATAAAGGATAAAAATTAAATGAAGGATAAAAATTAAATGAAGGATAAAAATTAAATACAGGATAAAAATTAAATAAAGGTTAAAAATTAAAGGAAGGTTAAACATTTAAAAAGAAACAAATTATATAAAGGATAGAAATCAATCATTGCACATACCTGAGACAGCCCCAGGCGATAAGCAGAAGCATCAAGTTCTAGGTGGGCGAGGATGGTCTCCACCGCCGCCCGTTCATCCAAAACAGGCGCTTGGGCACGGGACTCAGCGGGCGCCAGGACGGCAAACCTGCGCCTGAATTCGGTGTACTGCAGGTGCTCCGGGAAGCCCTGCTTGTGCAGACGCAGGGCATCCAGGATCTGGCATCCCCGCATCTGAGGATAGAGAGCGTTCGTGAGGGACTGTGATTCAATTCAACTTTTATTTTAGCTATTGTCTATTTAGAATTTATATTTATACTTTATTTTTGCATCTTATGTTTCAAATATCCACTCGTTTATTCGTACCATGTTAGTAGTTTAGTACTGTCATATTGCAGCAAAAAACGTGAGTGAAAAACTGCTTACCTGAGACCTGACAAGTGGCACATTTAGAAGAATATCTTCGGCAGACGAAGCCTTATTTGGTGTAACTAACGAACTTTTCAGGTCACAAAGACCTGCGTTGTGTTGAGGTAATAAGCAATGAACAAATCTCAGTTTTGTCCTTCTCAAAGTTTCAATAATGCCATCCTGAAAAAAAGATAAAACTTTCAAAGAAAAGTAGATTTATTTTTATTTTCAATTAAATTCAGAAGACGTTTAAATAATACATTGTTTATTCCTCATAATCACATTATTTTAAATAAAACACCGCTCAGATCAAATATGTGCTTGGTAGGATTGGATGTTACTTACCACAGTGAACTTCGCCTGAAGACAGACGCTCTTCCTTTTTATACCGGCCGTGCCTGTGGTGAAGGCTCTTCTGATTGATGACGCTCGTCTCAGTGACTGTGAACCTTCAATCCCCACAACGGAACCACTAATTGTGTTCGTTACAGGACCTCGACTGAACACGAACAACCGGCTCAAACTCTCTCTGAAAACGGAAAAGTTTGTAATTTCTTTGAAATTTTTATTTTAATAGTTATCATCGATTATAATGAAATTAACTTTGATGAACTAGCAAGCTAATCCATGATTTGTGTATGGTAAGCAACAAATAAATTTCACTGTAAGTAATGAATTATCAGTTAACAAGCAAAAAAATTGAATGACAAAATTAAAAGTATAAAAAAATAAATTACTTGTTAGATTCTTGAAGAAGTGCAGCTGCCTGTCTCATGACCGCATTTTCCCTGGAGTCTCTCAACCACCCTCTTGCACAGTAAGTCACAGGATTGGTTCCTTGAAAGTGATGAAGGGTGAACTGATCTGGAGCTGCACCTTTCTTCAATAGAGTTGAATATTCTGAAATTTAAAAAAAACATCAGCTCTGTGTACAATTCAAGTTTTCTAAATGCAAGAAACAAAACTAAAACAAACGTGGTCAAAACAAGACATTTTCTCACCTCTGTCTCCATAGTGGGAGAAAACTCTGTCGATGAATGATTGATCAGAAGCACCGGGAAAGATGGCTTCCTCATCAAGCAGCCACAACAACCCTCTTCGGTCCGCCTCCCTCAGGTCAACCTGTGATGTTCTGACCATACAATTGGTAGCAGCTTTGTCAATGAGGGCGATCAATGGAGCAGGTGTTCCTAACTCATCAGTCACATCGCCATATTCAATGTGCTCCTGAAATTGCAACTTAATGTTAACACACCCATTTGAAAGAAAATGGAAATTTATGATTTACAAAAAATACAACTTGAATTAAGCATTCCATTGACTTCTCTTGTTACCTGAGCATAACGATCGGTTTGAGCTGTGAAAGTTGTATCATGAAATAGCATTTGAAGACGTTCCTGGGTGTAATTATGACACAAATCTTGAAAACTGGCACCCGATGTGCGGCCACAAGAGGCAGGATTTTGAAACCCTGGCGCATCCACAATCAATATTGAGTTCACTGTGTGAGCCGAAGTAGAAATACATCTGAGAAAACAAAAAATAATTTAACTATACAATTTTGTCAAAATTGAAATAAATTTTTTCAATAATCATTACTATTTTGTTTTCAACCAATAGTTATTGAAATGTGAAGAAATGAAGAAAAAAGTTCACCTGTTAATCAGAGCTACTATGGAGTTGAACGCCTCACTGTAAAGACCAGCTGCCATGCCCTCTAGAGCCTCTAAGCCCTCAGGTCTCTCGGTCTGCCTTTCAGTTGGTGATGTCGTTCTGGAAGACAAACATGGCCATCAGTTTTGATAAAAAAATAAAATTAACTAAAAACATGAAAAGGTATTCCAATTTTGATGAATTAAATATAAAAATATATCATGTTTTACTGTATGTATAAAACACTGCATGAAAACTATCTTCAATCATTCTCAAAGTATCACATTTCAGATTACAATAATTGATGAAACTCCACAAAGAAATCTAGTTGGTTTGGCAAAACATAAGCTTGAAGTCTACTTCGAACTCCCAAACTCAATATTTATCAAATATAAAAAAAAACATTAAATCACTTTCTAACTATATCATTGTCTTAATTGTTTTACATAAATACCCATATATAGCTTACATATACGAAACAAAAACCAACACTAGAATAGTTGTACAAGATTAAAAAAAATTCCAAAACACGATATACAAAGAAACATGATTACAAAAAAATACAGTTAAACTACAAATAGCATTATTCGGAACTTTAACTAGGGTAGTTGAAAATGATAATTGGAGGTAAATATAATCTATTTTTTGTATTACAGTATGCAAACTATAAAAACTGTCTCGCCAAAGACATTGTCAAATTCTAAATATCTTCTCACATTCTCCAAAAAGCAATTAATAATAAAGGCAAGAAACAAATTTGTCCACAATGATGACAAACAAATAAGCAGAATTGCGACTTTTCAACACTGTACAGTACCTATCAAAGTCTGTCGTTTCAACCTGTGAGGCTTCATTGCTGGAAAATTAATGTTTTAAACTAAAAACATTTATTTCTATTTCAATCAAAATATATTAATATTTATTTTGTTTTAAAACACAAAATAATCAGATTATTAATATTTAAAATGACAGTAAACAAAATTGTTTAATAAATAAATTATTAAAAGATATTGACAATACTCGATTGAAAACTAAAAAAATATATTAGTGGATTTCCTTGACCTATGACAAACAAA
The DNA here is from genome assembly GCA_031471125.1 of Archaeomysis grebnitzkii. Classification (NCBI taxonomy): domain Eukaryota; kingdom Metazoa; phylum Arthropoda; class Malacostraca; order Mysida; family Mysidae; genus Archaeomysis; species Archaeomysis grebnitzkii. Next base: position 5,687 of record JARUHE010311829.1, on the reverse strand, counting down.
TGTTGCTCACCTGAAAGATGCTCTTGCCAAAGGTGTTGAAGGTGAAGCATGGAAGACAGACCGAGCCAGCTCTTCTACAGAAGTGCCAAGAAGGTTTGCTGCTTTCTGTGCACTGGCAGGCTTCCCAAATTGGAACTTACTTCCAGAAGATGCTGTTGAAAAAAAATGTATTAGTTGTGAATATCATCTATTCCATAGATCACAAATTTGAAAACCTCAAGGTATACAAAGCAAAGGTCCTATAAAAAGATAAACTTACATCGAACTGCACCAGCTGTGCCCAAGTGATAAACTGCTGCTAGAACGCACCAGATAGCTTTCTGCTCATCTTCTGAAACCTTCAGCACATCTAAGGCTGCTCTAATTCTGGCCCAAGCAATGCCCGCTTTCTGCCTGTCTTCACTCTAAAATATTTAACAGCATAAGAACAATGTTCTAAAAGGTGGAAAACTATTTCAATTAAAAGTAGTAATTAATTAAATTGATCATACGATTTGTAAAGGATGTTTTATTTTTAGATAGCTTGTTTAACTAACTAAAATAACATCCATGTGTTCATTAATTGAACTTTAAAGCCATTTTCAGTTTAAAAACTGTGTTCAACTTCATATGATTGGTTTCTTTAAAGAACTGAAACATAAAAGTAATTTTCAAAGTCACAAAATACATCATGAAGAGAATGCTAATAATAACTACTGAACAACTACATTATTCACCCCGACCCAGCAGAATACAACACAACACTTCAACTCCACATAAACAACACCCTGCTCCCAACGGTCAAGGAAACAAAAATCCTTGGCCTCACATTTTACCCCAAATACACCTTCTCAAAACACATAAAAGACACCAAAACAAAAACCAAATCATCAATAAACATGTTAAAGGCCCTCACGACAACACACTGGGGGAAAACCAAGGAAACCATTCTCACCACATACAAAACAATAACCAGACCTATAATAGAATACGCAAACACCATATGGTCACCCATCACATCAACCACAAACATCAAAAGACTATAGACAACACAAAACACTGCACTCAGTACAGCTACAGGATGTATACTTGACACCAATACACAACACTTACATGAAGAAACTAAAATACTCCCCATCCAGACACACTTACAACTACATGCATCTCAACTCAGACAAACCGCACAGCATCCAAACCACCCACACAACAATGAAATAATCCAAGACATATGAAGCAAACAATACTCTAAAACGACAATAGTTACACCTCCAACAGAGACACACGCCTGAACAAACTACATACCAAACAATCAAACAATCCAAAAAATGCATACACACCTACATAGTAACAAATCACATCAATAACAGACAATCCAACAAAGTGCTTAACAGAACAGCACCAGACATAAACAACATCAATTAAACTCTCCCACACAACATGCGCAGAACACTGACACAACTCCGAACAAATAAACCCTCACATCTACTTGAATATTCACATAAAATAGCCCCAGTCTTACACCCATCACTCAATTTCCCATTGTCCCAACAACACACTCACAACACCGCACACATGTTCGCATGCATGCATGTGTGAACGGACATGGTCCCGGAGGCAGGGCCTTTTTCGGGAGCGGCGGGCTGCTGGCCCGAAAAACATCTATTAATTATTAAAATCACACTGACGTTTGAAAATATTAGAATAATTCTGATTTACTTTATTAGCTACGAGGTCATTTTGAATGCAATATTTTCAAACTGCTCCCACTAACATCACAGGTCATTTCAGTATTGATATAGTGTTTTGTATTGTTGCAGGTTGTGTTTTCCGATGAATCATCTATTGCAGTACTAGATGATCGAGTGCAGGCAGTACAGGCGAGCAGGTGAGGAGTTTCTGCAAAAATGTCTCCAAAAGACTGTAAAACATTCACAAAAATCATGGTGTGGGGCAATTTCTGTACATGGGACAAGTCGTTTGAAAATTGTTAAATCAGTATAAGTATATAGAAGTACTAGAAAACAAATTCGTACGGCAAACAGGTGACTAGTTCGGTGACACACCATTGATATTTCAACAAGAGTCGGCACCTTGTCACACGGCACGATCAGTCAAGACATGGTGTGCAGAAAATGGCGTTGAACTGTTATCATGGCTTGGAAATTCCCCAGATATAGACCCAATAGAGAGTTTGTGGTGCATTTTAAAAAATGAAATACACGAAATTCCCATAACAACCAAAACACGCCTCTTTCATGTTTGGTTTCACTCTGACAAAATCAAGCAATTATGCAAAATTTGAATCACTAATATGACAAAGGGTGTTAAAGCACTTAAAGCGGCCAAAGGAGGACAAACCAAGTATTAGTTGGTGTGAGAAAGTCTATTTTTGACATATGTGTGAAGAGAAATTGATTACTAGTAAATAATATATAACTTTTATTTACCTTTTACAAGAAAAATTACGAATTTTCAAAAATCCATAATAATTTGATCACTATTGTATATCTACTTTATGTTAATTCATAATTATTTTGAAAATAAAAATAAACTCCAAGAATCAAGAATACATCCTAGAGCGGTATGTGCCTTGCGTATCCGCTAAGAACATTGGTAGGTTGTATGTAATACCAGTTAGTGAAAATCTATACTCACACAATAATACATTGCATAGAAAAGCCGACCTCACTCTTATTTGGGAAAAAATAATTTTATCTTTAATAACAACAGTAATGATAATAACAGAAATACAAAACAATTATAACAGTATCATTATTGCTTTTATTATATGTATATTAAAAAGTCGTTTGATCAATTAAATTAGGCTAATATAATACATATTAAATACATTTTAATGATGAAAGTTTAATTAAATTTGTGCAATAAAGTATAGTATGATATAATAAATATATTTAGTATACAATATTACATATATTAATATAATAGTTTAATACAATACAATTTAATGTTGAAAGTTTAATAGTAAAAATAACACAAAAGTAATAATAATAATAATACTAACAACAATAACAACAATAAAAATAACACTATTAATAATAATAATAATAATAATATTTATAACAATAACAATAATAATAATAACAAAAATAATACTATTAATAATAATAATAATAATATTATTCTTAATAATAATAATACTAACAATAACAATAATAATAGTAATAACAATATTAATGAAAATAAAAATAATACAATTAATAATAATAATAATAAGAATACTAATAATAATAATATTAATAATAAAAAAGAATAATACAAATACTATTATTAATAATAATAATAAGAATAATAAGAATAATATTATTATTAATAAAAATAATAATAATTTACAATGTGGACTTATCTTGTTTTTACATTTATATATCTTTCCATTATTTCGGCGTGATCGGTGCAAACAAAGTTTTCTCCAATTGATAAATATCTTCATTTATCATAGGATTTTAACAATAACTATACATAATTTTGCTTGCACTTCAGAGCACAAAATACATTAACACTATAATCTTACCTTTTCTATGCTTCTCGATCTTAACTAAAGAAAAAAATTATAAAACATTAGTAATTAGAAATATATTGCCCATAATTGCCGATAAAATATGTTAGTTCAATCGGATAACAAACATATTTATTTATTTAAGTAATGATGATAATATTTATAGATGACCCAACGATAATGATGATAATATTTATAGATGACCCAACGATAATGATGATAATATTTAAAGATGACACAACGATATTGATGATAATATTTATAGAAGACCCAACGATAATAATAATAATATTTATAGATGACCCGACGATAATGATGATAATATTTATAGATGACCCAACGATAATGATAATAATCATAGATGGGTTACGTTAATTGTATGATTAAGTAAAACAACAAACAGCATAAAAACACGATAATAACCAATAGTCACATGTTTATAAATTTTGAATTTATTGAAAATAAAAAATATAAATTGTGATTCATTATTTGAATATTTATGTAATAAATGATAAACAAACATAAAAATGAATGCATAATATTTCTATAAAAATAACCAAATGAATAAATACATTTTTTTACTTTGATAACAATGTAATTATAAATAGCTTGAGTCTTATGGAAATTAATGACAATCAACAATAATAACAAGAAGAAAAATGTTTTTTTTTTATAATTGTTCGAGAAAGTTGAGATTTAATTTAATTAAACCTATAAAATAAACGTTAATGCAGCTCATTAAGCAATTACGATGAACAGTAAATGAAGACAATTTAATTTAAGACAAACTTATTTTTCTTCATGGAATGAAGACAATGAAGAATGTAAAGATGGAACGTTTTTATGCAGGCAGTGACAAAAATAATGTTACTCCATTTTTCTTAGCTTTATTAAAGTCCAAACATTTTCGGTTCTCTATTTTTCTCGTTTATGTTCTTAAATTTTGCTTTTCATGTTTTTACTTTTAAAACTTTCTCAATTGTTATGTTTTTTTCTACTTTTTTTAAAAAAATTTTTAAAACTTTTTCAATTGTTATGTGTCTTTGTTTTTAATGTATTCTTATTTTAAAGTATCTACCCTTCTTAAATTTTTCGCTTTTAACATATGTTTATTTTTGTATATATTTTTACTTTTAATATATTTTTACTTTAATGTATTTTATTTTGGTGTTTCCGTTTTAATGTGTTTTCAATTATTTATGTAACTTATATCTGCTTTAAATGTATTTTTACTTTTAATATATTTTATTTTAGTGTGTTTTCCATTATTTGTGTAACTTATATCTGCTTTAAATGTATTTTTACTTTTAATATATTTTTGTTTTTAATGTAATTTTGCTTTGAATATATTTTACTTTTAATGTTTTTATTTTTAATGTGTTTTTATTTTTTATCTATTTTTAATGCATTTTAAATGTTTTTTTTGTATTTTAGAATTTAATGAAAAAAAACATATTTTTTATTTTTAGGAAACTGTTAGTTTCAATATATTTTACTTTAATGATTTTACTTTTATCGATTTCCACTTTTTATTTATGCTTTTAATGTATTTTTATGTTTAATGTATATCTGTTTTTTATCAGAATTTTTAATTTTAGTGTATTTTTATTTGCAATGTATCTTTAATTCTACATGTATTCTACTTTAAATGTGTTTTTACCTTTAGTCTGTTTTGCTTTAATTATATTTTAATTTTTTAATTTATTTTTGTTTGTAATGTATTTATACTTTTACTTTTAATTTAATTTATTTTAAAAGACTATCAATTTTTATGTTTTTTGCTTTTACTCTATTTTTCATTTTATTAATCTTTTTATATTCATATATTTTTACTTTAATGTTTTTGACTTTTAATGCATTTTTACTTTAATGCATTTTTGCTTCTAGTCTATTTGTATTTTTAATATATTTGTATTTTAGATATGTTTTTACTTTTAATGTAATTTATTGGTAATGTATTTTAATTTAAATTTACAGTAGTTCGAGAAAACTGACCAATCAAAGCAGGTGTCTTCGGTGGATCCTCCCCCTCTCCCCCCCCCCCCATTTCCAGCCAGCAGACCAAAGAGGAGATTTTGTGAAAAAAGATTGAGTTTATTTTTTTATTTAAATGTCATTTTAATGTTTATAAAAATAATTTAATTCAATTTAATGTTTATAAAAATAATTTAATTTAATTTAATGTTTATAAAAA
>JARUHE010311818.1:0-11974 GCA_031471125.1 Archaeomysis grebnitzkii | reverse complement strand
TATTACTGCATTTATTAAGCAAATGACAACCGGAAATAAACTTAATACAAAACCGAATAACAAATAACAGTTTTTCCGCATTTTATCGAACTTTTAAAAATGGTAAAACAAAAAATCTTTTTTTAATCTTTATGTGTGTTGCTTTTTATTTAAATTCTTTCATACTCTAATCTATGAAATTCAATATTTTTGTGGATACGATAATGTAAGTGTATTGTGGTTTTTGTGGTTATTGTTTTGATTCAATGTTGTCGGACATGCGTATGTCAACAAACCTGAATTTGTTTTGTTTGTTTTTAATTATTTGATTTAAAAATGAAATAGATATTATGTAATTATTGTATTATTCACAGTTTTCCATTATTTCACAACTTCCCTAAGCTTTTTAATGAAAATATAAAATTTAACACAATGTATTTGAATTTGTTAGAACTTGCAAAATGTTTATTTATAAATGTTGAAACTGGTTTATTGATAAATCTTAAAATGTTTTATTAATAAAAATTAGAAATGTTTTGTTAATAAACATTAAAAATGTTTTATTAATAAACATTAAAAATGTTTTATTAATAAACATTAAAAATGTTTTATTAACAAACATCAAACAATGTATGTATATATTTAATAAACAGAGATAAACCAAATACTTATACAACATTTGCTTTCTTTTTAACCAATGAAAGTTTTGCTGAAAGCAGAATGATGAGTTCAGTTTTACTATCTGGTATTAGCAAGCAGAGATATATACTTTATATGACCCGCAGGGCTCAACTACGTTTCTACCAGTTTGTTATGTTAACACTTCAACCGTTCCTTGTAACACTGGTGATACAAATGTCCAACAGTTCACTCCATCTTATGTTACACCAGTAATACAAATTAAGTTAGTTATGTTTTTAACTACTTTATAAAAGGTAATTTTAATTTATGAGAACGAAATTTTGGTTAACCTGAATTGAATAAACATTATTTCTGACAAAATCATGCATTGCAAGGATATTTTACCAATTAATTACAATTACCCTTGTTGTATATTGCATTTGAAGTTACACGATGAAAATTAGGCATAATTTATTTGAATTTATATTGCATTCAAACTAATTTCCTCATTTTTGCTGTGAAGTTAAACTCATATTTCACTTTGAATACCGAATTTGGGTTTTACTTCCAGTCATTTCTCCGTTCTTTCAATAAGTCTGTTTATCAATTTATAAAATAAAAAAATAATATTAGAGCAAATTATTGACACTTTTCAATTTATAAAACTATTGTTAAGCATTTACTTGATATAAAGTTAATATAAAGTTAATATAAAGTTATGATAAGTATAAAAATGTTGTAAGAAACAAACGTATCGTTTTCACTATATTTTTAGATATTTATAAATTAGTTTCGGTGATTTTGCTGATTCTAATCGTTTACCTAAATGTTGGATTATTTATAAGTTTTAAAAATCTTCCAAACATCATTTATCCATCATTAATATTGAAAGTGAATAGTCTTCAAGAGTAAAATATATGGGAACCAAAATTACGTAAATTTAAAACCAATTATTTTACATAATTTAACGGATCATAAGAATGTTTACAGATGCGTGAGATTTTTTATTGGATATTACTTCAACAAACATTTCTCAATATTTGGAATGTATTCGCACAAACAAACAAAATATGTGTGTAATTATTAATGTCAGTAATAATATTACTAATTCTACAACCAACACCACTACTACTATGCTACTACTATAATAATTACTACTACTACTACTACTACTACTACTACCACCACTACAAATACAGCTAACGCTACCACTACGGTACTACTAGTACTACTAATACCGCTGATGTTGATGTTATTGATGTTACTGCTATCACGATCACTACTGTCATTATTATTATTGTTACATAACTATTACTAGTATTGTCTTATTTAAATTATTATCATTATAATCACTATAACTATTAACAATAATACAAATATTATGTTCCATCTTTTAGCATTGCTATTATTGAACATAAAACATTAAACAAACAAATGTCAATTTCAAGTATAGTAAAGCCAATTATAATTTGTAATTACGTTTGTATTTGCTAAAATATAGGTTTAACCATAAAGTACACATTAATCTATAAAATATAATCAAATATGTATTTGCTAAAATACACACCAATCTATAAAATATAATTAAATGTGTATTTGCTGAAGTACACATTAATCTGTAAAATATAATTAAATGTGTATTAGCTAAAATACACATTTATCTATAAAATATACTTAAATGTGTATTTGCTAAGATACACATTAATCTATAAAATATAATTAAATGTGCATTTGCTAAAATACACATTAATCTATAAAAAATAATTGAATGTATATTTGTTAAAATAACGTTAATCTATAAAATACACTTAAATGTACATTTGCTAAAATACACATTAATCTATAAAACATAATTAAATGTGTATTTGCTAAAGTACACATTAATCTATAAAACATAATTAAATGTGGATTTGCTAAAATACACATTAATCTATAAAACATAATTAAATGCGTATTTGCTGAAAAACACACTAATCTATAAGATACAATTAAATGTGTATTTGCTAAAGTACACATTAATCTATAAAACATAATTAATTGTGTATTTGCTAAAAATACACATTAATCTATAAAACATAATTAAATGTGTATTTGCTAAAATACACATTAATCTATAAAACATAATTAAATGTGTATTTGCTAAAATACACATTAATCTATGAAACATAATTAAATGCGTATTTGCTAAAATACACATTAATCTATAAAACATAATTAAATGTGTATAAATTAACAATAAAACTTTCTACATAAGTTAAACATGTTGCATAATAAATAAACATAATCATTACTTATGCGAGAAAGTTTTATACTGGACAGACTATTTATATATAAACTTATTATAATAATAATACAAATAACAATGATATATTACTACAAAATAATAACATAATAATATAATAATAAAAATAACAATGATATATTACTATAACATAAATAATTATATTTTTGCCAAACAATCTATCTTTTTGGAAAATTATATTTTCAAAATAAATAAAAAAATGTTCTTTTAATTTTAGACTAGCACTCGAAGTATATATGATTAATTTATATTATTGTATGATACACACGTTCATAACTTTCGTTCTTAATAAATAATAAGTTTGTAAACATTAATAATAATGAACAATAACAAATAAATAGTAATAAACAATAAACAATAATATAAATAATATACATAAACATTAGTGTTTTAAATAAAAATAAATAAATAAAAAATATTAAATAATAATAAATAAATAAAAAATATTAAATAATAATAAATAAATAAATAAAAAATATTAAATAATAATAAACAAATAAAAAATATTAAATAATAATATTATTATGTTTTGTTAAGTTTAAATCAAGAATTATTATTGTTTAATATCAACAAAATTTAAAACCAAGTTTTAGAGAAGAGCGAACGTTGAAAACAACGTTCGTCAGTCTTCAGCAAAAAAACAAAGATGGGTTTGGTGGATACATTGAATGGAGGAGTGAATACCTTGAAATGTCACATGATGAGGATGTTCCAGGCGGTGAATGTGATTTGTTCCCATAACCTGGATTTACAGAATCCATATACAATTAAAAATCTACGAACATTACGTTAAAGGAAAGAAAATACTACAATAAAAACTTTAGCCCATAAAAATATTTTTCACTAAAATAACTAAAATACAAAACATAGACTTGGAGTCCACCATATGGCAAGTGAGACCCGTTTAAAACCGGATAATAGAATATTTAAATTTTACGAGTTTTTAAGCATGCGTCGATATTTTTTAATTGAGTTGTGTTTTAAAATATTCTATCATCACGAAAGTATTGCTGAAGCGACAAAGCACATCTTTAAACTAAAGCTTTAAAAAATAAACCAGTTTTATTGACAGAAGATTTTTGGAAAGTTTTCTCCTGAAATAATCTTGATAAGACAACTTTGTTAAAGTTTGAACCCCAATGATTTTGTACTTCTTTGGTTAAAAATATGTCTGGATACATTTTCACCTGAATGATACCAGACATTTTATTTGAACATAGGCCTACATAAACAATTTAGATCAAACCTAAGAAACGTTTTTATTATATGGATCAAAAAAGCACAAGTGAGGTAAGCTACATTTTATTTCAATTTGGGTTACCGCACTTGCGCTATGGTCGACCCATATATGATAAACATATTTATGCATTACTATGTTAAATAGTTTACATTTTCATATTCTATTTTATGTACAATCCAAGAACCATAGAAATATTAATCATAAACGAGATCACTTCTTATGTCTGTTGAAATTTCCAGGTGAAAATGTAGTAGCAAAAAAACAATACAAATAAAAAAAAGTAAAATATAATTTGTATTTTTTACTATAAATATAATAAACCAGAATTTTAAACAATTTTATCCATAAAATGTTTCAGTGAAATTGATGTGCTCATAAAGCTTAACTTAAATTAATTTAGTCTGTCAATTATATAAGAATTTAATATGATACACATTTACATTTATGATATGCTGTTCACTTTTTCTTTTATTGTTGCGGAAGATGAACTAAAACAAAAGGATTTTATTTTTATTTGTTTTTGTGCAATTATAATTCTCATTGATCATTTGTACAAATATTGTTTCTATTGTATTTCAAATATTTTTTATTTTATAGTTCACGTATGGAAATGTTCAGTATTGCATATTTAAATATTTGCTTATAAACAAATACGAAACAACAAAACCGTAATATCAAAAACAAATATACGATAATAATTAATTATTATAACAATATACAACAATAATTAAAAAATATAATAATATACAATAACAATTAATCACTATAATAATATATAACAATAACAATAATAATTATTTTGAAAAACCAAAATATAAACAATATAATGATAAGTAATAACTTTAAAAAGATAAAACAACGACAACAACTATTATTTTATAAATTAACAATGGCAACATTATAATAATAATAATGATAATAATAACAATAATAATAGGAAACTATAATAGCATAATTATAACTATTTTCTGTAAATATGAAGTGCATTACGTTGAATTCACAAGCCATTATACCGAGACATGATGAAAGGCTATTTATTACGTTCAATACAATTGATAATCATATATATTAACATTGCATATTATTGCTAATCTTTTTGTCTACAAAACAAATAAAATGAAAAACTTTTAATTTTTTGTCATTGTCATAGATCATTGCGTTAAAAATCAGTTTTTCAGTTACATGATAATATTAATAATAATAAACTTTATTTTATTCTTGTACAAAACGAGAAGCCTATAATAGCACAAAATTGGATAGCCATATAGTAATGGTAATACTAATAATAATATATTTAGCTATTTAGTGCTAGACTGGAAGAATATGTTCTATACAAAATAACTATTTTTACTACTAAATTAACGATTTCAACCGTGCGGTTGAAATCGTTACTAAGTTAAATGTATTTTCGTTAGAATACATATGTTAGAATTGAATACAAGAAATTAAATGTTTGAATACATTGAGAATTTGAAATCTTCTAATAACTGAATAATAACATAAACGCCTCTTTATTATTCAGTTAATAGTTATAATTAAATGAATATTTTTATGAATTATCCATTACTTTCTAATAATTGAGCTGTACATATCTAGCAACCTAATAATGATATTGTGATAATATTTTTAAAAACAAGATTTGAACTTGAAATTCTAAACACATATGTTGTATGCGTGTGCACGTGCACGCTTGTTTTTGTGAATAACTTTATTATATGTATGTATGTATGTATGAATATGCATTTGTGTCTGTGCATATATGTGCAATTTAATTTGAATTGTTTCACCTTCTTTCCTACTGTATATTATAGAATCTAATTTTCAGTAAATCAGTTTCAGCGTAGCAGGAGAAAATGACCACTGTCATTAGCATACTCTTGAGGAACCATTAAAATAACCACAAAAACATTGTAAGAAAAATTAAGATAACTAAACTGAAGCCTGCAATGTAATGCGTACATCCCTAATTTATTTAATGCTCAGCCCAGTTACAGTTTGTTAATATTTTATTTAAATATTTTTCAATGTACTTCAATTTTGCGGGCATAAATGTAAATATATTTGTAAAACTATAGTACTGCCAGTTTAAGAAAATAAAATGTACACTAAATGTACACTAAAAGACTGGACCATTTATTTTATTTTTACAATAAATTTGTTACTTCAAAAGTATATTTAAATGTCTATTTTTTTATTAATAACTGTAACCTAATTATAGAACTATCGTAGTCTTAAATATAGATAAGTAAAAAATATTGAAACAATTCTGAAAATTAAAAATTGGAACTGAAAATTATTCAGAACAAGAAATTGTAAGCCATAGAATTAATTTATGAAGGAAACTACTTTTCTACAACGGTTATATTTTTGTTATTTTGCATGTAAAGAATAATAGAAACAAAATAATTATTTTTTTTTACCACTTTTTTATTCTTAATTTATAATTTTTACCAAGAAAAAGAAGCATTGCTTAAAATTATCTTAAATATTTTAGGTAAATTTAAATAATCTCATTAAATTTAAGTAATAATCGACATAACATAATAATTGCTTATTAGATGTTTTAAGTACAACGCAACGGTGTTAATTACCTGTGCGTTTGTAAACAAACAAATAGGTCAGCTGATATAAATATTATTTTGCATTATTTTATTAGTTTTTAATAACTAAAGTTGATGAGGTAACTAAGAATAGTTTTATAATTAGTTATGACTCATGTAATATCTTATCTTATAATATGTGGCTTACGTTAAGAACTACATTTATATTGTATTATTATTTATCTTATTAAAACATAGTATCATTGGTGTCGTTTTATCAATTTTTCGCTGTTTTGCAAGTTTCGTAAAACTTGAAAATTTTGAAGAAAAACTATTCGAAATTCATGTTCAAATTTATTTGAATAAACTAACACTTATTCAATTCCTTCGATGTACAAAACTATTTATTCAGGATCATTGAAAAGTCGAAGATTAATGTTATAAATATCATAAGTTCGTTTTAGTTAATTTAAACAAATTGAAACTTAGTTACTTCCTCAAATGTACAAAACTATTTGTCCAAGAGCTTTAAAAATTTGAAGATTAATGTTATAAATTTCATAAATTCATTTTGGTTAATTTAAATAAACTGAAACAGAAATTACGAAAAGAGAAATCGTTGAACCAGAAATATTTCAACGAAGAAAGAATTTAAATTTTCTTTTCAAACAAAGGAAAAATTATTTGTTTACTTTTTTGAGGCAATCGACTACAATTACCAAAATTATTTTCATTTCTGTACGCACAAATTGAGCCTCTGTTTTGATGGTGAAACGCGGTAGAAAAATTTAATTTATAATTTAAAAAAATAGATTGTATTAAAAAAATATTTTTCTTAAACAAAGTTAAGGTTAAATTAAATTAGTCAATAATATGGCCAATTATTAAGTAATTTATTTGAACTTTAAGGATCATCATAAATATTTTATAGCTCTAATTTAATTGCCATATTTCAAAGATTGTAATAATGTTGCTGGAGATAAATCCAAGCATTGTCAATGTAACCATGACAATTAATAAAAATATAATCTTTTTCTTCTTCGGCTTTTTCCCATTTTTATGTTGAGTCGATGTTCATGTTTTGTTTTACGTCGTTCATGCCTTTCCTATCCGGCATCAATCATGATACTTTTAATTAAAATAAATTATTGTGTTGTTTCATTTCATTTTTTTTGTTAATAAGAAACACAATAACTTAGAAAAAGTATTATAATTTTGTATTGTGTAGAGAGATGTAGAAAAATATAGAAAGCCTACAATAAGTTTAACCAAAATAGAAAACCTTTTCTTTAGATATCATATGGTAGATACTGATTCGTAATTTTTAAAAACATATCCGCTATAACGACCCCTAAATTATAGGATCTTATGGGAAAATATATTACATAACGTGGCATCACATTTCAATGTTATGTCGTGCTCAATATATTTTCTGAATAATTGCACGCTTTGTAGTGCTGCATAATTAACTTCAAAAGATATGTTAATTTTTCACATCAAATTTTATCATTTTAATGAATTTTAATCTAAAATAATTTAAAATCGTTCATAAAAAGTCCAGGATGTTGTAAAAAAATTCACCTTAAGTGACCAAACTCAACTTTGAGATTGCATTGAAAACACTTGCCTTGATTTTTTGTCTAATATTATAGTCCAAATTGACTAACCTTTGTTAACAGCGCCTTTTTAGAAAGGTTAGTCAATTTTATGTCAATTTTGACTATCTTAGACATAGTAAGTTAGTCAATTGTTTTCAGTGTGACCTATAAACAATGGTGGAATATTTTATTTTTGATTTGTACCAAAGACTGAATAAATTTAATTTTTAAATACTGATACTGATAATCATAATAATAATAATAATAAAATTGATAATATTAAATATAATAATAAAATTGATAATATTAAATATAATAATAAAATTGATAATATTAAATATAATAATAAAATTTATAATATCAAAGATAATAATAAAATAAAATTAATAATATTAAATATAATAATAAAATTCATAATATTAAAGATAATAATAAAATTGATAATATTAAATATAATAAAATAACTGATAATATTAAATATAATAATAACAAAAGTATTTTTTTCATTATAACAAAATTAATAATAAATACTTTTATCTAATCTTGAAAACCGAACAATTAAGAAACCAATATCACGCACTTTGACTAACTCAGGTAAAATCGATTAAATAAAAACTAAACGTTTAAAACTCTAAAAATAGTATTATGAAATAAATTTATTTAGTTATAGAATAATAATCTATTTAGATTTATTCTTTAAGCATTTATTAAACTTATAAACAAATATCAAATAAATTAAATTAGATATGTAATAATATAATCTATTTTACCTATTTATAAAATTTGTAAAAAATGTAAAAAACTTAGAAAAAAATTATTAAAGAAATTATAAAAAAAAACATTTAACTTTATATTTTGTTAATAAATTAACCCTTTAACGTCTGCACTAACGTTAACTTTAAAAAATACCCCATATGACATAAATTTTAGCATTAAAATTAACCCTTTAAGGTCTAAATTAGTGTTAATCTTAAGGAATAACCCATACACGTTAGCATTAAAATTAACCTTTTAACGTCTAAATTAGTGCTAATCTTAAGGAATAACCCATACACGTTAGCATCAAAATTAACCCTTCAACGTCTAAACTAGTGTTAATTTTAAGGAATAACCCACACACGTTAGCATTAAAATCAACCCTTTAACGTCTAAATTAGTGTTAATTTTAAGAAATAACCCATACACGTTAGCATTAAAATTAACCTTTTAACGTCTGAATTAGTGTTAATCTTAAGGTATAACCCATACACGTTAGCATTAAAATTAACCCTTTAACGTCTAAATTAGTGTTAATCTTAAGGAATAACCCATACACGTTAGCATTAAAATTAACCCTTTAACGTCTGAATTAGTGTTAATCTTAAGGAATAACCCATACACGTTAGCATTAAAATTAACCTTTTAACGTCTAAATTAGTGTTAATCTTAAGGAATAACCCATACACGTTAGCATTAAAATTAACCCTTTAACGTCTAAATTGGTGTTAATCTTAAGGAATAACCCATAGAAGTTAGCATTAAAATTAACCCTTTAACGTCTAAATTAGCGTTAATTTTAAGGAATAACCCATGGGAAATAATTTGTATTGATTGTAACGAATTCGTCTCTTGGGGAACTGTAGGTTAATTAATATTATAACGTATAGCAAAAATTTTATAGTGAAAATAATAATATTAATTAGTATGTACTATTACTATTATTATTTTTCATCATTATTTGTAATTTTATTATAAATGGTATATTTATTATTATAATTAATATAAATTCTACATTTGTTATTATAATTAATACAAATCCTACATTTATTATTATAATTAATATAAATTCTACATTTACTAATATAGTTAATATAAATTCTACATTTATTATTATAATTAATATAAATTCTACATTTATTAATATAGTTAACATGAATTCTACATTTATTATTATAATTAATATAAATTCTACATTTATTATTATAATTAATATAAATCCTACACTTATTATTAAAAGATTTATAAATGTTAAATTTATTATCATAATAATTTTAAAAGTTATATTTATTACTATTATATAAATTAAGACAACGTTAGACATTTTTTATGAATATTAGTGAATGTTGTTGACTTAATTAGACAATTTTCATCGCGCTATTGTCTGTTTCTTGTATTTTACCAGAATAAATGGATCAAGAATAGCACAAATGAGGTAACCAACATTCAAATAACATAGAGTTTACCTCACTTGTGCTAGTGTCGATCCAAACATACTCTATAGTCTATTAAGTCTTACAAAGGCAAAAAATAAAGTAGGATAATTTAATGAAAGTATTTCCGTTCAGCTAAAATTATGTTTATTTTGGCCCAATTTTGACCTAGACGACGACATTGCAAAATCCTGTTCACCGGAAATGGAATCTTAAATAAAAATATTTATACAAACATATTTGTTGGAACAAAAACAACATTTTATTGATAATATTGTATTATTTTATTTGTTGAAAACAATTAAACAAATTTGAAACTCTTAAACGTTAATGGATACATCCAATCCATAAATTAAAACCAATGTACTTTGAAATACATATTTATTTAATTTAATTAATAATTATTTAATTTTAACAAATATTTATTTTAATGTGATTAATATCTATTTTAATTTAACAAATATGTATTTCAATGTGATTGTTATTTATTTTAATGTGATTAAATTTATTTTAATGTAATTAATATTTATTTTAATGTGATTAATATTTATTTTAATGTGATTAATATTTATTTTAATGTGATTACTATTTATTTCAATGTGATTAATATTTATTTTAATGTGATTACTTTTTATTTTTATGTGATTTATTTCAATTTAATTAATACTTCAGAAAACGAAATCAAATAAATGACTCATACTATACATAAATGAAGGAATGCAATGCTCTATTTCACAAAATAATTGTTTTTAATAACATCATTCATGAATTAAAAACTATAATCTAACAATTAATAAATTACAAACAATTTCAAGATTTGTTTATTGAAACAATTCCTTTTTTAATTTCTTTATTTTTCAGTATTTTTTTCAAAACAAAATTTTGTTTAAATGTTGATAATATAAAGAAATACTTTTATAAACTTGACTAAAATTTAAGGTTATACTTTGGATGAACTAAATTAATGAAAATAAATTATTTTTAAACATAAAACTTTCTATTTAAATAAATATGATCAACAGCATAATAAATATCATAAGCTTTGTTATTATATTTAAGCAGTTTTCTAATTGTGTTTGTTAATATGTGTTTTATATATTCAACATTTTTTAAATTGTGTTTCATTTTTTGTTATGCCAATGTGTCACAATTGTTTTCATGATAAGTTTTGTATATATATATATAACAATAATAATAAATAAAGCTTACATTTAGCGCGGACATTATTCAATGAATATTCTTCTGCGCTTCACATATTTAGCCCTTATTATTGTTATCAACATTATGTGGTGTGTGCGCTAAGGATATGCAGACGACATATGGCGCTTCTTGCAAGCCAGGGTAAGCTTAGCATATGAGATTATAACTTCCCAATGAATAGCTTGAAGACACTCGAATCAATGCTTATGCAACATTAATATTCAAAACAATTTTCTTATCCACTAGAGTCTAGTGACTAGACCATATATACATATATTTATATTTAATTTATATAAAAATGTATA
>JARUHE010311807.1:0-11976 GCA_031471125.1 Archaeomysis grebnitzkii | reverse complement strand
TTTTGCATCAAATTTTCAGAACTGAACAATCAATATGCTTACAATATAATGCAATAGATTTCTTTTTAGATAATTTCAGTTTTTTTTGTTATTTAAGTTTAAAATAAGGAAAAATAATTTGGAAAATATTTTATATTAAAAAATATTTTTTTGCTTAAAATTTTCAGAATTTAAAAATAAGTATGCATGTATAAATACAATGTAATGGAATTTAAAAAAAAAATTTTCTTGTTATTGCTGATTATATTTTTACAATTTTAAAATATTTTAAAATTGTATATTATAAAAATAAATAATCGCTCGACATTTAAGCTGCTTAGTGGTTTAGGCATAACTAGTTATTATTTTAGAGGAATGATTTTTAGATGTCTTTACTATAAACCCATAAGATTTGGCTCTGTACTAATTATTAAATATTGAAAACTTTTTGGGACTTCTATGTCACTTTGTGGGTATCTATCATTATACATATTATCAAGAGTTTGTTGTTAAAATTGAATTTTGTTAATAATTTATAGGATATAAATAGAATTATGTTACATTGTTTTGATACAATTTTTTTTAAACATTTATAACAACCAGACTTTTATTTCCAGATTCTTTCAAAGCCATAAGAAATTAACCATAAAAAGTTTACAAGATGGGAGCACTATTAGCGATTGTTTTTGTTTTCATCGGGTGTTGTAGTAATGTCATATTTCTTGAATTACTTGTGAAAGAAGTTCCAACAAGTGGTAATATTATTACTTTTGCACAATTCATTTTTATAGCAATACATGGATTTGTTTTTACAATGAACTTTGGAAGAAAGAAAAATGTTATTCCAATTAAGGAATACTTAACATTAGTAATTTTTTTCTTCATAGTGAATACTGTAAATAATATTGCCTTTGGTTACAAAATCTCCATGCCACTTCATATGATATTTCGTAGTGGAGGATTAATTGCTAATATGATAATGGCTATTATAGTCTTGGGAAAGAAATATTCCTTTAATAAATACATGTCCGTCTCCATGATAACACTTGGCACTGCAATATGCACATTTGCTTCATCTGAAAATATAGATGATGGCAAGGACAGTGCAGAATCTTCATTCATCACATGGCTCACTGGAATTGGTCTGTTAACATTTGCTCTGTTCATGTCGGCAAGAATGGGAATCTACCAAGAATGTTTGTATTCAAAACATGGAAAGCATTCGAGAGAAGCCCTCTTCTTCATTCATTGTATGTCATTGCCAGGGTTTATAATGACCATACCATCTCTCTATAAACATGCCATCATTTTCTCGGCATCTCCCAATCTCCCTGTTTTGGATACTATACCTCTGTTAAACTTTATTCCTAGTTTATGGATCTACTTAATTGGAAACATGTTGACCCAATTTGTGTGCATAAGTTCTGTTTTCAAATTAACCTCTGAATGCACTTCATTAACTGTTACTTTAGTATTAACACTAAGAAAATTTTTGTCCTTGGTTTTTTCAATTATTTATTTCAAAAACCCATTCACTATGAGCCATTGGATTGGCACTCTTCTCGTGTTTGGTGGAACATTTATTTTTACTGAAGTGTACAACAAAATTAAAGACTCAATGTCTGCTAAAAAACAAACTAAAGTAGAGTAGTTTGGATTCTTACTCTTATGGTTTTTATGCTTCCATAGATTTATGTCAAATATAGAAACCTATTTTTAATTAAATTTTGAAATTGGATTTGTGATATTACTGTAGATAATCGGGGCAATGTTTTTTTTTGTAAATTTTAGATTGTCAATTAATAATTAATCAGTTTTTAATATTTTAATAAATTCCAATATATTTTCTTACATTACTGGGAAGATTTGGTTTTATTGGTTGAAGTTTGAAGTTTTACCATCTCTTTAATGTGGAGATATAAAGTTTATAGAGTTTTTAAAATTAGGATAAGCTGGTGTATGTACTGTTTTGAGGATAAATAAACTGAATATAATTATTTTTAATGATCTATTTTACTTTTAATCTTAAGTTCTATTAAATACTAAAGTTTGGTTATTAAATTGATTTTATTTTAAAATTTAAATAAATTGTATTTTTATTGAACAAATTTCATGTAAAAGTTTGTTGACTGTTATTAAGTTTTTTTGTTTTCATGTTATTTGAAAAAATAATTTTGAAATGGTAATGAAAATGATTCACTAAAATGTACATACTGGGTTGTGTTGTTTTACTTTATTGAATAAAGTAGTGGTTTTATGTTGCCATTTTTTGCATATTTTTATGTGAGTTTTAAAGACTTTAACTATCTATAGTTTGTATCTAACTTGGTTTTATCTTTTTTTTAAAATAGATTTGTCAAATTAAAATAGTGATTTTCCATTACGGATTTTCTTTGATTAATCAAACTAAAATTTTCATTATTTTTAAGTAAAATGAACGAAAAGTTGATGGAAGTGGTGCTGGCCACACCAAAAATTCATTTCCATGATGCAAATTTAAACATCTTTCTAAATGATAATAAAAGTTGACGGTTTCATGAAAATATTTGTTATTTGATATAAAATGAAAAAACTATAAAAAGGTTTAATCTAATGCCGAAAGAAGAGCTAAGAATCTACATGATAAAAATGCAATGAAAATAAGCTTTATGGAGATAGAAGTTAATCAATGATTAATGATAAGGAGAACAAATTATTTTTTTAAGTATTCACAAGGAAAATAAGTTTTCAGTGTTTGAATAAAAAATGTAATTTCAAATGCATATGATGAGAACAACACCATGCACTTTTCTGTGGTTTCATAAAGTCTTTACTATAATTTTGACCCCTAATTTTTATTTATTTATTTACTGTTTTTGCTATTGGGTTTTGATTTGTTGGACTTTTGAAAGGATAATTTGTAATTGAAGTGAATATTTAATTCTGATTTTTGTGGGTGTAATTTTTCTTCTTAATCATTTTGTTAGTTGATGGCAGAACATTTATTTTGGGCTATTTCCATAAAATCCTCAATAGAAAGTACTAAAGAAATACATCTAAACAGCATCTAAAGCAATGCCCTGGTTGATGGTAATAGTACAAATGAATAATATTTAATTGTTTATATCCTTTGTATCAATAAGTTCTAAGCTATAGAAGGCTGTGAATACATTCTACATTCAAGCATGCAAAATTAAAGAACATTTTTTTATTGAAATCCTTTTTACTTTTATTTGTTTTACATCTCCACTAGTCTGTATTATTATTATTACTAAATTCATTCTATTTTAATTACGACATAATCTCAATATTTATTCCTGTTTACATAATGATATCACCTCAAATTTATTTATTTTATTTTATTCATATTCGTTTCTGTGCTGAAATATTCCTTCTTAATTATCATGTTTACTTTTTGCTTCTGTATACTGTGCCTGTCATGATATAAGTTTTTATCTCTCAATATATTTCCTTTAAAAGATAATTCTAGAATGTAGCTTTCTGTATATTTAAAGCTATGTTTTATTTATATTTAAAATGTTTAAAAAATTGTAAATTTATCAACACTTGTAAAGTTGAAAAAATGAAAAAGTGTTTTCTATTTAAGCAGCTCTTAAAGAGAATGAACTAATTATGTTTAAACACAAAAATAATATTTTCTTCATGACTACTTGAAATGGATCAAGTTTAGTATACCTCAATTGAAATTGAAATTGTGGAGCAAGTGCATTTTTGTGTTAGTGATGACAAAACTTTAAAAAAAGAGGCTTTTCAATGTATAGATTAATTTCAGAGTATGTGGTGAAAAAATCCACTGATTTTTTGTAAGAAATGTATTTATTTATTGTCCTTTTGTTAGTATACAACATAAATAATGTATATAGTCACATATGCAGGCCATTATGAACAGTTCAACTGAATGAAATATTTGATTTTGAGTTCTTTTGATACACCAGGCAAATTTTTGGGAGGTTAGCCTTATACTACAGTCAATTCTTCATAAAATATTAATGTTTAGCAATGCAACCCTGGGTTGTGAGCCTTACTGTGGAGAACTTTATCTGTATTGATAATAATTAAATTGGTTGCATCAAAACATGTCAATTTTCATATGTGTTTATTGAATCCTAGACAAGTATAAAACAAAGTAGATGATAGTGTAGTTTATTGCTTTGCTCATGCTTCACCATAATTTCATTAAGGATGACTGTACCTTGGAAAAAACATATTTGACATCCCCAGTCATACTAAGAAACACTGACATATGAGAATAAAATAAAGTTCGAGTATCGGCATTTGTTTGCTTAGCCTATTCAAATTGAGAGCTTGGCTGGGATGGATGGACATGAGAAAATTTCTTCATCACAAGAAAGTTATTTTTATGACATTAAGTAAACACTATTGGTCTTTATATATGACCTAACATAAATGAGAAACTTTTGTAAACCTTACGATCATCAGTGCACATGTATCAAATTCAATCAGATAAAATTATATTTTATTTAAAAAAAAAGATTTTTCAGTAGCTTCAAACAAAGTTCATAATATAAACTATTCTAGTAACAAATAGGAACAATTGTGTGAGATCTTGTGCTAAACCATCAAATTTAAGACAGGCCAGTATAACTAACTTAATTTTGTACCAAAATTGTATTCCTATTGTACATAACTTGTAGAAATGTTATTGCAAATTTTATTTTCTTGACAATTTTTTTTATTATATTCCTAGTCATATTTATGTCATTCTAACCTATTGTAGTTTTTATTTGTTTGGTTTTAATTGTTCAAAATGATAATATGCAAAATCGCAAATAAATCTGGAATACATCTATCCTTTAGGCTTAGACAACAGTTTCTTTCTTGGCATTTGAAACCTTCATCTGATGTCTTGTAATGCATATCTTTAGTTCAAATCATGTATTTCACATGATCAGAAATACTAATATGATCAGAAAGGCTCTTTGTAAATTGAAGAATTTTTTCTTGTTAGTTATTAAAAAATAGTTAATTATGGCTTATATAAAATTATGAATTTTCCAAATTTGAATATAAATTCTAGCATTTTTTGCTGTGAACAACATCTTGATCTATTATGCAGTCGACTTGACTGCATTACAATAAGAAGCTGCTACTTGGGTGTTTTCAACTGAGAATGCCTAAGTATTGAATAACTATTCATTACAACCCCTAATAGTTTTTTTACATAAGGCATTAATAGTTTTAACTTTTTTGAAATATTAAAACCTTTTATATTTGTTTCCTTAGGTTATAACTCGTTATTTATAAGCATTCATTAATCGTGTAAGATCATGGAATTCACTAATAGTGAAATACAAAGGTATGCCTTTATGTTGGTAACAATTAAGGGAACATTTGCTGATTGAGATGTGTTGTCTATATTAATTATTTATTACTAATTTGGTACTACATAGAACACCACTCTATTGATATATATACTTTAAAAAGATTGCATTCACTGAAACCTAACTCATAAAGTCGCTTTAATGACATACCATGTCAATGTGTGTAAATGCATACTAATCGGAGAAATCTAATAGCAAGCGCCAGTGCCAGACATATTTGTAATGTGTTCAATATTAATTTCAAAACTCATAAGATAATTTATGGATTTTAGCTGTATGGAAAATAAAGGCCATTACAATTGTTTAAGTCGACCAAATTATTGAATAATGATGTCCTTACATTATCTATAAATGTATAAATTGACATGTTTTGTCATTAAAGTAACTTTTTTTTGTTCTCCAGTGTATGCGACCATTGCATCCAAAAATAATGACAAAAACAGGTTCAAATATTTAATTACTACGTAGGTTAAAATTTTTTATGTATTGGGGTATATAATTATATTTTTTGAAATTTTACCTAGGTATAATTTAAAATAAGGGTAATTTAAAAAAAAATATTGGATGTAAATTTTATTAAATCATTGAAAATTATGTTTTAACTTGAAGTATTCTTATTAAGTTTGAAAAGAAGTCAAACATGTTTTTGAGTTTTAAAAAAATAACTTGCTATTTTAAAATTTTTATTGAGTTAATAATTCTGTTTTAAGTGTCAAGATAAGCATGACAAAATCCAAATTTTGTATTATAAAGATTATTTATTCTACTGTTTTAATGACCTTTTCAAAGCTGATTAAATTCGCTAAAATGCAGTTAATTTTAATATACTAAAATATTAAATAATGAAAAGGGTTCTGGTAGTAGACTCTTTGCAGAATCACTAATCCAAAACCTTTTTAGATTTAAATACTAAGTGAAAATTGAGGAATGAGTTATAAACCTTAGGTTAAAAATGTTAATGAGAGAAATAAGTCTCACTAGGAGTTTTCCTTTTATTTTGGTAGTTGACTGAGTTCAGGAGGAGTAGGTTGACTGGCAGGAAAACTCTCAAAGAGGATTGTAGATGCCTTTTAACATTAATGAAAACAAAACATTAACCTATAGGAATTACTTAACAAAGATTATATTTAAACTAAGTGAAAACTATTCAAATGTTATAAGTGTGTGATCATCTTTAAGATAGAAGGTTAAAAAGATAGTTTGTACCTAAAATTTATTAACAACAACAAAAACATAATTTTTAAATGAAAATAAGAACTATGATGACTGTACAAAATAGAAATGGTTTGTCTATATAATAGACATAATTTATAAATTAAAAAAATAGAATAAAATAATTTTTTTAATAATTGTATGTAGGACGTTTGTTCTGGGTTGATTTGAAATTAAAACAAGTTATTCTTGGATATTAACAATATCCAAGTAAATAAGCAATTTCTATCAAATTAATATTAACCTCTAAATTAATAAATTAGTCTTTGAACTATAAAAGAAAATAAATTACTGGGTGTTTAATAAATTTTATTTAATTATTGACGAGAAAAAATTTGTTAAAGAAATTCAAACATATTGAGTAAATAATTCTGCAAAAATATAAGTCATTTATAAAAAGAAATGTTTTACATAAGGAATGGAGATTAAAATTTCCTGAACAAACGACTGACCGCTATAAAAGCACCATTAAGGTAAGTCTACCAAATTCGTCAAGGAAACGGAATACTTTATTTTAAGAAATTAACTAAAAAATCACCTTATGACGTATTTAGGTAAATTACATATGTGACTAATGGAAAATTTAGTCATACTTTCACAGCTGTTTTAAACTTTCTATTATGTTTAAAAATACAAAATGTACACCTTTCTTTCAAATTCGTCAACATGGGCGCCGCGAAATCAACGTACTTTCATGAATCTTAGATACAACGAATTTGGTTTTTCGTTAGTATTTTCTAAAATTCTTCCACCCACAATATGAATTAAAAATAATTTAAATCATTAAGAATTATATGTTAGTGAATATCATAAAATATTAGTGTTTCATAATGGTTTTAATTGACGATGGATGCTTGAATCTTTGACAATTCTCAAGTTTGTTTCGTCCAATATTTTTAATAAACATACAGCCTAGTCTCCAAACCACAATATCACAATTAATTAGAAATATATTATTTAAATGCACTGATGAACAATAGTTTCTCATAAAATACAAATATTATTTTGTGTTATTGTTCTAAAACAAAACAATGAAAATGTTGACAGCAACCTTTCAGCGGCAATTTTCCACACCCTCATTCAATGGAGTTTTGATGGACGTTTTGGCCTTCCATTTATTTTGTTAATTAAATTATTTTTATGATTTATTTTGTAGTTAATTATAGCTTCATTTATGGGAAACAAAATAATAAATTGAAAATGCACA
The DNA here is from genome assembly GCA_031471125.1 of Archaeomysis grebnitzkii. NCBI lineage: Eukaryota > Metazoa > Arthropoda > Malacostraca > Mysida > Mysidae > Archaeomysis > Archaeomysis grebnitzkii. The sequence goes on along the minus strand of JARUHE010311807.1, from coordinate 4,236 downwards.
ATTAAACATTATTATAATTTATAAAAAGCATTAAATAATAATATTTAAAGTGTCGAATTTAAAATGAAAATTGACGAACTTGGTAGGTTTACCCTACATGGTAAAAATAATATCTATGTACATAAAATCTTAAAATAAATAAAAATAATTCTCCAAGTTTGCTTATCTCGTTTATAAATAAAAAAAATACCTACACCCACTGCTTTTGGAGGTTAAACTTTAAATTTAATCTTCCTTTAGCAGTGATGATGCTATCCCGCAGATTAAGGAAATAATTTCATTATACTGTGGCTATCCTTAAATTTTGGATTTCCATCTCAAATGAAGTTCTGCATGAAAGAAAAAAATAACAGGATTAGTTAAGAGAATTAAATCGTTAACTTCTGGTCTGCTTCAGCATCCAAAAATCTAGACTCTTGCATTCGTTTTGTAACCGTGAATTGTTTACTGTGGTAAGAGTTATATCAGGTTTTTACAAACAAATATTTCTTCCATTTTCTTGATACCCCATTTTTTTTTATAAATTGATTTCGTTAAAATACATAGTGAATGAAATGCATGTAGTTATTTACTGTTAAATAAGATTTTAATACATAGGACAGTAGATTTTTATTAAATATTATTTATAACTAAATATATGTATCTGACAATGGCTAAATCCTAATTTAAACACGATAATCGGCAACAGCCTAGTTTAGGTACACATAAAAAAGTACTGAACATGAGATATTAACATTTCAATTATTTTGTGTAATAGTACTTTACCTTACCTAACCTAAATCATAAATAATCAAATTTAGCAACTTTATTAAAAAGTACTATCAATTTAGAGAGGTTTTTATTTTTTCAATGGCAACCTTTATTTTTGATTTATGTATGGATGTAAGAACTTTAAAACTATTCTCAAATTTGTTTCTTATTAACATTTTTAATAAACGTAAAGCCTAGTCTGATTAAACAAGATTATTGTGTCTCTAAATCACACATAATGTAATGACGCCACTGTGTATCCAGAATACATGAAATTTTTCAGAACAATGTCAGCTGTTTTTTTTAAATACACATTAATTTTATTAAAATTATTAGCTTGCTTCTTTTTCAGGTTTATATTATTAATGCTTTAATAAAACTAATATCACACACATTCAAACTGGACTGAATAGAGGTTAATTTACAAAATGAATGAAAAGTTGGTCGTCGTACATCTGACACCCATTTTAGAACAAAAATTGGCTCTAAATGTTAAGTTAGTTCGGCATACATTTCCATACAAATGTGTATAAAAATCTATTTATTAGAAATTCAACACAAAATTAATATGTTTTGCAAGACAAAAACAGAAAAGAAACAATTTTTTTAACACCTTAAGCAGTTTGAGTTAACAAATAACATCATTTGTTGTTTAAACTCCTTGAAAGTACGGCCAGGGCAGTGATTTCAAGCTGGAGCCGCTGACTTCATAGATAATATAAATATTGGTGATTACGATAAATTCGTTTGTATGCTTCAAACCATGGCTTAATAACAACAGGTTGACACATACGAGTGAAATTATCGTGATGTGTGTCAATTATCTTAGCCATGACGTCACCAGGCCCAACTTGAAACCCACTGTACTGACCGTACTTTTAAGGACTTGAGCAAACATGCCATTTTATTTGTTCGCTCAAACTTCTTAATATGGTATTTTGTAGTGTTTATTCATGTAGTGGGAAAAATAAATTGGGGTACCATTTAGGTTTCTATCTTACATAGGATAGGTCGTTGTTGATTGGTTGAAGAAATCAATCACTAAATTACTATTGAATGTCAAGTCTTAGTGTAGTCTGTGGTAGTACCTTAAACAACCTTTCATAAATCACAAATAAAGGTTGCCATTGGAGAACAAAAAATCTTCCTAAATTGATAGTACTTTATTGTTAAATGTTGCTAGAATTTAATAACAGATTGAAAGTAGGCTTTAGCCACTAATAAACATTAAACTAGAACAGATTATAAGAAGATGGCCAGTGAAAAACTTTCGTGATTGGTTGCAAAAGCCTAATAAAACGAGCATGGCGATTGGTTGAAAAGGAAACATTCCAACAATTTTAAAAATACATCTGTGACAGAAAATTCGATCACACTTTTCCCCAGCATCCGCAGTCTATAATTCTATGCTGAAAACCTATAAGCGTGATTTCTTCGCAATACAATAACGTAACAGGTTTGTTAATACTTGATCATATCCAATTTTTTTTGATTCAATCAAAAGTTATAGCATTGAATCACAAAAAAATGAATTCAATCTAAAAATGTTGATTGAACCAAGTTAGACGAGATAACGTTAATTTACACGGCATTCAAATATTCAATAGCATTGAATCACCGCGCGGGAGCTCTATCATTTTAGCAAAATTGTTTTTCAGAATTAAAGTTTTAGTAAATTTTTTTTTTGAAATATATATTTACCGAATATTTCTACAAATGCAATTTCGCCAAATGTAAATTTCTCAGAAAAAAATTAGCTAAATGACATTTCTTTAGATTCAATTCCCTAAAATGACATTTCGAAGATAGTAATTTGCTAAAATGATATTTCTGAGACAACAATTTCAACAAAATGACATGGACCCTAATTATTGTTGTTTGTTTCAAGTTATCTGTAAAACAGGAAGAAAAAAATAATGTTTCATTTTTAACTTATGTAAAACTTTTATTAGATCTATACATTCATTAGTAGTCTATTTTAATAGAACAAAATTGAACATTATATTTTTTATGAACTTGAACTGCTTAAAAATATCTTTTAGATTTACAATTATAAAATATGGATAAGAAATATAATTCTCAGACTGCTTTGGAGTTTTAACACTAATTCAACATCACAAAATAGCTCAACTACTTGGTCTCTTCATGGGAAATGACATTTAATTAATAGCTTCAGTCGTTCTGGATAATTCATCAACTTTTTGTGACAAAAGCGAAGAGTTTTGTTCAACCCATTTAAGAGTGTCCATGTGTGCAGATAATATTTTTGTGACCATCGTAATGGGATCTGTTGGTTCATTGCCTATTGAGCTTCCATTCAAATGTTCAATCACTTTGCACAAATCGTCCGTCATCTGTCTCAGTTGGCCATCAAGGTTTTGAGCAAGATGATACATATTGTCCCTTTGTCGGTCTCCTTGGTGAGCACTGGCTGTGGTCGATGCAACAGATTTTTCTAACGGTTCCAGCATTCGTTCAAGTTCTTCTTGTTGTCCACGGATAAAATCTAATTCTGAATCTAAGAGGCATTGATTTGATTTAACTTCCTGCAAATTGTCTTTGAGTTCTTGTACTTGGTCATGGCCTTGTTGCAACACTTGATCCCATGCATTGATATGAGCAGCCTGAAGCATGAACTTCTCAACTTGCTCCTCTAATTCCGAAGCCCACTTATTTTGTTTCTCTTCAAGCATTTTAAAATTTAAAGATGGAAGTGAAGCAGAGTTATTGCTTGTTGTAACCAAAGAACCAGACACTGCAGTATTAGTGGATGAAACACCTAACAGTCCAGTTGAAATACTTGTGGCTGGTGTTGCACCAAGTGTGACTGGTGTTGCTCCAAGTGTAGATGGTGTTGCTCCAAGTGTAGATGGTGTTGCCACAAGTGTAGATGATGTTGAGGATGGTAGATTAAAACCAATATTAAGAAGTGAAGGAGCAGCAGTAGCAGAAGTGGAGCTGTTGGTGGTGGCTGCAATAGAGGCTGTCAGTTGAGCACTAAGGGCCTCATTAAGAGATGTAGTTGCACTGCTCGAGGGGGCAGCAGCTGCTGCAGATACTTGGGGTGTTGTAAAACTAAATCCGCCTCCTGTCACTGTAGTTAATGGGTTTGTTGGTTGGGCAGTAGTTAAACTAAAGCCACTTGTACTACTATTAGGCCCTGTTGCTGGAGGATTGAAACTGAAGCCACCACTTGCTGAAGTTGGATTACCTGAGCTAAATCCACCAACTGATGTAGCTGGATTACCTGCACTAAATCCGCCAAGTGATGTAGCTGGATTACCTGCACTAAATCCGCCAAGTGATGTAGCTGGATTACCTGCACTAAATCCACCAACTGATGTAGCTGGATTACCTGCACTAAATCCACCAGCTGATGTAGCTGGATTACCTGCACTAAATCCACCAACTGATGTAGCTGGATTACCTGCACTAAATCCACCAACTGATGTAGCTGGATTACCTGCACTAAATCCACCAACTGAT